>BMAO01037013.1:20000-118107 GCA_019973975.1 Trichonephila clavata
CAAATATAAAAACAACGTAAAAAATCCCATATCCCCATTTTTTTTTTAAAAAAAAGTTGCTGCAAGTAGTCGGATACCTTAACACGAAAAGATTTCCCTCCTGGGAATAAACAAAATACGGAAAACACCAGACACTTCATGAAGTGTTTGAGAAATTTTCTGTATTATTTGACTGTCCTATGTATCACCGAAAGAGTTCATTGCAGTAGATGATGATAATGTGTGTACAGCTCCAATTATGACAGACAAAGACATTTTGGAGTTTGTCCAAAGCTCAAAAAATATTATTTATGCAGATTCCGGAGCCGAAAATGAAATGAATATTGCAGCCCCTGTTCCCCCACGTCATCCAAAACGAGAAGCATAATGAAAAGTAACTGTTCAGTTGTTTAAACGCTCATTCTAAAGGTGGAATGAATAAAAAAATGGACCACATGAAAGAATTTGATGCTAAAAGAGACAACCCAAAGAAAAATATCAGATTATTTTCCAAAAACTTTATAAAAATGTTTTGTTTTCTTAAAAATTTAAACTCGATAAGATACCAACATAGTTGTCAAATGAAGTGCAGGGGGTGGAGATCAAAGTGGTTAAGTTGATTTTAGATCACCTAAAATGAGTAGGATTCTACTTGAAGTACGAGAGAATTAAATTTTCCTAACAATTTCACTATGTTTCCGTTGAATCGCCATTATAATGTAAGGAACGGCGTTGCTTGCGTATATTGTAATTTTAACCTAAAATAAATATAACAGAAAGTAATATTAATGTATTACACATTCAGATATAGACTATTTACATTATTTTAAGCGTTCATTACCAAAAATTTGTAACAAAGAATTACTTTTGCTGAGCAGAGATCAGCTTAGAATGGTGTTTTCAAAAACCGACCCACAAGGGAGTTACGGGGTGTTACAGATAGAAAAAAAAACATTTTTATCAGCTATTAGATCAACAGATTTTAAATTTAACAGACATGTTTTTTTTTTGTTCAGCTGATATATGAAAAAGCTTTTTTTTGTTTAATTTGCAATTCCCGTAAAATTAAATCATTAAAAACTTCTTTATCTTTCACACACAATCTGCATTGTTTAATTTTTCAAATCACCCGCGCGAAGAACGTATACTAGATAGTTATTGTTATAAAAGTATTTTTCATAAAAGGAGATTGTTCTGAAAATATGCCATTTTTTCTTCATTTTTTGCCAAAAAATTGCAGTAAAATAATATTTTCTAGTAAAACAGTTTTATTCTAATTCAAGTCACAAACTAAATATAAAAAAAAATTAATTTATAATTTTTTTCAAAATAACGGTTTTGAACTTAAAATGACTTAGTTAGAGTTAGACTTAGTTGGTTAAAATGACTTATTAGGTTTTTAGCTGAAATATATTTCTCACATTATTTTATAATATATGATAAAAAAAACAGCCTTACAAGCCGTTATTAGCAAAATATTAATCTTTTTTTATAAAAAATTTAATATTGTTTATTCAGTTCAATAAAATAAAAGTTTTTAAAAATTGTTTACTTAAATTGTAATTTTATAATAAAGTTTGAAAGCAAGCTTAAAATAGGAGTATAATATACAAATTCAGAATTAAGCACACAATCCACGAACAGAATGCTGACCTTAGGTAGTATATATATGTTACCGTTAAAGTGTGTAATTCAGTTATTTCATAGAATAACTAGGTAATTCATGAAATCAGTCAGTCAGTATATAGTCAGTTAAAGTATAAAATAGATGAAAAATTTCATACTTTGCCTAATTATTCTATAAAATATCTAGTTATTCTATGAAATAACTATTGTGTGATAAACCGTTAAAGTGAAAGACAAACAATTTTAAAGTTATTTTATGAATTAATTGATCAAAAACAGCTAAAATCTCTTGAAACTCCCTAATCGTTTTATCACTGTTGCGGATGATTAATTGATTAATAATAAGAAAAAGCAGATGATATAATTTATTATTGCTTATATTTCTAACAAAAAAAAAGAATATGCAGCAGAAATAGTTATATTTAAATGTTATTAAAAAATACATGCTGGTAAGAAAAACTGCTTCATAAAAACATTGTATAAACTTTTTCAAACATAATTGTAAGAGAATATTAATTTAAACTTAATGAAATACCTTTATATTTTACTTTTCATTATGTATTAGAGGAAGGATTGCTGGGAATTCAAAGTGTGCTGGCTGCACACTTTGAATTGTGGTTTTCAAAAGTGACTAAAAGCAATTAAAACCAGTTCAAAGAACTTTCGATTGCCGTATTTCACACTTAAGCAATCAAGCAACTGTTATTCTACAGAATACTTAGTTAAATCACAGAATTCATTATTTTATGTACTTTAACTGACTTGTTTAGTGATTTCATGGAATACCTAGTTATTCTATGAAATAATGGATTTCACGCTTAAACGGTAACATGTATATTTTTTGATTTCGTCGATTTTTTACAGCATGTGATATCTCTAAGCGAAATTTTTATAAACATTTCGGGCTCTAAGTTTTTTCTATTTTCATCTGAATGTAAGAAATAGTAATCGATCACAGCTCCCTTGAGAAGCCAATTTAGATTTGAAAAAGTAGATGCTGTCAAATATAAATTTTATTTCTGCAAAAAGTGCGATTTTTCCCCCTATAATTAAAAAAACACATTTCTTGTTTTTCTGTGCTTAACATGCTTATATCATGTTTTTATCAACATGAATAAGCATAGAACGAAAAAAAAATTACACTATTCCAGTGCTTCTCAAATTTTGTATACTAGCGACCCAATTTTCAGTAATGATTTTCCTCGCGCCCCCCCTCCATACAATAACAATGTATTGAATTCTATAATAGTATACTTTGAAGTAAAGCTACAATACGACTTTAATTATAAACCGTACAAATCTTTAAGATAAGTATTAAATTTTGCATATAATTTTACGATATTCCCAAAGGGTTACTGGTAATTTTAACTTGTTCTTAACTTAGTACTGTTAATTATTGAACACATTGTGCAGTACTGATGCATTTATAAGAGTATTATATCAGTGTAAATGTGTATATTATTTTTTATTATGCTAGAATGTATTTTATTTTACTTTCTTTCAGTACATTAATAATTTCTTAAAATAAGTTTTTGTTTTCGACTTTTCGATAAACTACCCTGTAAGTTTATCATGCCCCCCTAATGGGGCGCGCCCCACAGTTTGAGAAACACGCTTTTGGCAATGGTCCGCGTAATTTTGAACCATGGTCAAGTGACGCGGACGACACCTGAGCTGGCACCCCCTCTCCTAACTACCACACCACACCAACGGGAGGACTTTTGAACTCTCGACAGATTTAACGTGCATCGTTCCCCTACACGGCGGATTTTTAGTGGTACTGGGATCGAACTCATGATCCGATGCCTAGACCACTTGGCCACCGCGGCCACACCCCTTTTTTTAAGCAAAAACCTGAAATGCATGCATGCAATGCTCTTGTGTTTTAAAGTTATTTATTCGAGGTATTTTCCCAGGCTTTTGAAAAAATAGTATATTTCTAGGAGTATAATCCTTGTAAGTTCATAATATTTATCATTTCTTGTAAATAAACACTAGTTTGATATATGTAGAAGTCTAATTTTTTTTTATGTTTATCTCTTTATTTACTTTTAAAGCTATCATTTTTATACTCGGGGTATAACACGCGCACCCGTAAATTTCATTTTTATTTTTTGTGTTAAAAGTGCGCGTTATTCGCCGGATTTTAAGAGGTCTCAAGGGTATTAATTTTGTCTCGAGGGGTGAAAATATAAACAATTTCCTCAAACCGGTGTATTTCTTTTAAATTTAAATTAAATAATTCGAATCTTTTACGCATTATTTACAAAGGATTATGGTTTCAAAAAAGCACAAAATGTTTGAAATATAATCATAATTTTAAAAATTATAAGCATATGCAAATAAGGAGTAATTTTGTAATAAATATTTATTGATTTTTGCGTTGCGCACGCTATTTTATAAAATAGTAGCCTTTGATGCATAAAACTTTATAGAATTATAAAATATATGTAGGAAAGGAGTGCAAGTTTTCTTTTACTTCTTTTGATTTTTATTGTAAGAGAAGGCACCACTAATCGAAACCACGCGAGTTTTAGCTGCGCGATACGATGAGGTTATGTATTTATAAAGGGGGCAGAAAGTAAAAACTGAGAGTTGCACCAAAGCTTGAACGAAGGCAGGTCAGAGAAATCGGTTCTCCGTTTTTTGAAAGAGTACGTTTTTTTTAGTATGTGCTATCTGAATTATTTAAACCCTTGTAATAGTAATTTTTAGTTGTGTTATTAATAATTAATTATTTTAACTCTGCGTGCTTTTTACATTAAATCGAACTTCCCTAGACGCGTCCACATATATCATACTCTTTTTAGACCGTACTAATTTAAAAATAATACATCTTTTATGTTTCAAAATATTTAAAAAATATTGAAATATTTAAAAAACATTTTGAAAATGTAATTTTCTATTTTAAAAAAATATAATTTATTTTTCTATTTATTTAAAAATACTACGGTATCATAAGGATACATTTAGCTTTATAAATCAACTTGTTGCTGGTAATTAAGACTACTACTTTAGAAAATAGCATGCGCAACGTAAAACTTAAGAAATATTTCTGTAAGAAATATTAATTATTTTCATATGTTTATAATTTTTGATACTATGATTCTATTTTCGACATTTTACACTTTTCTGAAGCCCCATTCATTTATAAATAATGTGTAAAAGATTCGAGTTATTCAATTTTAATTTTAGAGTTATATATATTTGAATATTGTTTATATTTTCAGCCCTCTAGAGAAAGTTATATATAATACCCCTGAGACCTCTTAAGGTGATTAAAAAATTACTGCAACAAGTTCAAAATAATTAGAACGCATTGCAATCTAAAAGTTTAAATGCAAAATAATACTCGATTATCGTTAAGAAATTAAAACAAAAACTCAAAGGGCTCAAATCAAATGCAAATTACGATTAATAAACGACACATAAAGAAGTTAATCTCATCGCATTACCCAATTAGTATTAATTATAACATTCAACAATACAATATCTCAACAATAAAAAGCTTTTCATTAAATTAAAAGCAAGATCCAGAAAAATCCTGTTGATTAAAAAAATATATATTATGTTATCTTAACTGGGGGGTAATTATCATATGCTTTAGAACCAATTAAACTTATTTAGCTTTGAGTTATGATAATTGCCCTGTCTTGCTGCTTCGATTTTTAATCGCACGTTTTATTGTTGTCGCTTCAAACCTAAGAATGCCTTAGCTATAGGTGACATTAAAACAGTGATATTTTATGAGCTCCTGGCATTTTAATACTTGGAAGAGAAAGTAGATTCTTGGCTTGATAGCGGTATAATTTCCTTTTTAAGTACGGTTTCATTTTAGTATGAAAAGTATTTCAATAACTATTAAGTAGAATTTTCCTTTTTTTAAAGTGTTTATGTGTACTGAGGTGAAATCGTGTCATGAAAGCGTTGATTTAACTGGTCCGCGCGATTTTGAAAGTTTTCAAATCAACAGCGGACTTTTATGGTCAGGAAGATGCAATAAAAAACATTTTAATGAGTTTTCATGGAGTAAAAAAATTATTTGCCTCTAATGAGCGCATTTTATTGCACATTTGCGTGCTTTCTAGTATCCCGTATAAATAGTTTTGACAGAAATGCGGAAGTTTATGGTATTTAAAAATAGATTTATTTTCAATTTTATGTAAGTGTCTCGTTCGGCGCTACGATTCATAAACAACTGTGTTTTGAAGAACTTTATTTTAGATGTGCGATTGCTTTATTCTATAAATATTCTTAATTTTATGTGAAAATACTGCAAGTACTCCGTAGCTCATAAAATCATTTTTATAAGTCATTTTGGTCTGTTAATAAAACCTCCCTGGATATGTATGCGTAGTTATATTGTTGAAGCAGTCGATAACGTATAAAATAGTTTGATGGTGTTTTGAGTGTGGATTCGACTTTTTTTTAAAAAAAACTCTCACAATCTATTTGGGGTAGTGTGGAAGATAGAAGCGCAAGCTCAAGTGTTGTCCTCGTCTCTTGACCGTGATACAAAATTATACAAGTCCGTCACATATAGCTCTCGTGAGGCTTTAAATGTGTCATCAATAAACAAACAATAATCACAGTCTGGAAAACAGCTAAGATCACACACAGTTTTTTTTATTCCTTTTTAAATCTAAATCAAAATTCTGGATTAAACATGTTTTAAGAAAATATTAACATACAATATGAAACACTTTACTTGTAGAATGCCTATTAGTTAATATATCATGAAAACAAATATATTCATTTAAAAGGCTATTTTTCTTGATATTGGTGATTATGTATTTTCTTAGTTAGCTTTATAAATACATTTTTGGGCTTAAATATTACATTTCACTGTTAAAAAATACTAATTATATTTTTTTCCCAACTGAAAAATTTCTAAAGTTTCGGGAGGGGTGCACAACTAATTTATTTCATTTCATTATAGAACAACTTCATAGAAATAAATGTAAAGTTTTCCGATGATTCTCCGTCTTATTCTATGATTCAAGCGTTGTTGATCACCTTATTTTAAGATATCCGACTACCCTAAAATTGTGAATTTTGCCAAAAATTGAAATGTTTTATGGTTCTATTTTATATGCCATCTTATTAGCTTTATAAAAATAGCAAATTTATTGTTTTTTGTTAACTAGAACAAAAACTACAAGTGTTTTAGTAAAAGCAGATGCCATTACTTTAAGCAAGATAGACTTTAAAACGCGATTTACTCGAAATGTGTTTTTTTTTTAATGCACAAACGGGGACAGCGATTGCTCAAAGAGTTTTGAAAATAATTAACTGAAATTTTTGTGTATGTTCTGTATAATAATAGAAGTGTTTTAACCCTCAGATTTGTCAATCACTGTTTTATTACGAAATTTACATTCCATTATATGAATAGAATAACTGTTTTTGTAAGCAATTTCGTATAATAACTAAGATAAATTGCTCTAGTTTTTGTAAGAATTAAAATATCTCTTATCTTGAAGGTCATTTCAAAAATGAACAACATAGCAACACATCAGAATTAAAAAAATTAAAATTTTTTTTCTCAAACATTTGAAACAGAATGGGCCCCGTTAATGTTATTTTTTTGTAAAATTTTACCCATTTTTTCCCATGTTAGTAATAATAATTTCTTTTTCTCTTCTTAATTTTAGCATATTTTTCTTAAAATGTACTAAACAAATCTAAAAACCACAAAAATTCCCCATATCACTATTTTTGTTAAGAAAAAGTTGTCGCAAGTAGTCGGATACATTAACTTGTCTAAATGGGCCCTGTATAAAAATGTTTAGGGGCCCATTTTTGAAAAATAATTAAATATGGTTGCATTAACAAAACTTACTTAAAACTGTCAAAATATCCTCTTGGGGCCCCTGTAGATTAAGGCCCTGTATCATTGATACGGCGGTACTACGCCTCTGCTGAAAATTAGGAATATACACTCAGGACTCAAAATAATAAATACAGTCATCCTCGAGACTCAAAATTACAAATACTCGGGTCTCAAAATTAGATTGATCCTCGAGATTCAAAATTGGAAATACAGTGATCCGAAAAGGTTACCAACCAACTCTATATGATTCAATATATTTTTGAATTTTCAGGACAGTTTCGCGAATAACTTCCACATTTCTAATGAAATTCCACATACTCTGATTAATTAAAAATAAATATCCACTGAATATTTTCAAAAACACGTGTGTTATTTTGCTCGTAAGTGAGTTGTAAATAACAAACTGAAAAATGATTAATAGTGACAATGTCAACGACCTTTCCATCTGAAATAAAAATTTGACACTTTTTCTTAATTAATTCCACCAGTAGTGGTGATTAAGGTTTTGTTTTGAAGCTAATTCCTTCACTCTCGGGTATTTTACTTTTTTCCTTTCTGATACTGCGAAGAATTCGGGAAATTGAGAAAAGCGATCTAAATATTTCCTTAATTAAAAGGAAAACGAGGTGTTTTTTAGACCTTTTTTCATATGCAACAGTTCATTAAAACAGAAGTGCTTTGACGCCGATTGTGTGCATAATTAGAGGTCTATGAACAGATAAAAAAATATTTTTTCCATATATTAACACTTATAAGGATAAAAAAGCAGATGATGATATTTTAAGACTCTTTGAATATGTTTAAAAATATCTAATATATATATTTAAAAAAATTTAATACAACATATTTTGCGATCTATATAAAGATATTTTAATCATTCTGCAGAAATACAGAAATGATTTTTTAGTTAACTTTTTTTCTCTGTTTAATTTAATTTGGACATAATTTTTGAGATCTCATAATACATGCTGATGTTTAGGTATCATTATTTAAAAAAGTATCTCTTAAATATGTAAAATATTTTTTGCACATACATAAAACAATGCACAAAATATAGTGAACCTATTTTTTAAATAAAATATTAAAATAGAGTTTCATTAAAAAATTATAAAACTTTGTAATTTTGAAAGTTTTTATGTTTTCCCCTTTTTATACATAAAACTATTTTTTTAAAAACTATGTACTACTTCGACTAAAAAAATAGGTTCACTATATGCACAGGTATCTTGTATAGACATATAAAAAATTTGCAACCATATAGTGCAATAGTTATTTTTTAAAAATGGGCCTAAAAGCAAAAAATTATGCTTTGGAGTAAAAGTGAAAAAACATATTTGTAAACGCTTGTTAACATTTTTGTCAATTACTTTTTATAATATTTTAAGGTTATTTTATCAGCGAACATACAAGTGTTGTACATTTTTAGATTCAGAAAAATATGCACTATTTTTGTAATACAATGATAAATGAAAAGTAGAAACAACGTGGTAAAATATAATTTATCAAATATACAATAGTGAACAACGATCACTGATAAACAAGGAGATTCCTTTTCCAGATTCTGTGGCTGTGACGAGCCATCTTCACAGGGTTTGATAGTGTCGATTGAAGCGCTTTTTTCAGTGTTTTTCAGTGGACAAACATGGAATCGAGGGTGACATGTCGGATGTAAGTTCCATTGAATTGTCCAGTTCCATTTGTGTGACTCTGGAGACGTGTGGACGCGTTATCATGGAGCAAAACACTGTGAGCAGCCGGTCTTTTTTCTGATGACTGCGTAGCGTCGAGTGTCTCACAGTACACATCGAGTTAATGCTTTTATGTGCTCGGTAATTCTGTGCTGCATATTTGGACCGTTTTTATAAGACTTTGCTCTCTGCGCATGCGGCACCGCGCATGATCGATCAGTCAGAGTCTCCATGATCCGAGATGTCTCGCTACATTCTCCCTTGGCCGAATATGCAAATATTTAACTGTTTCATTTTTATGTCGTTTCGTACCTTTTCATTTGATCACCCCTTGTACTAAAATTGAAAAATCGATTTTTTGAATGCGTATGATGTCTTGGTTCCCTTAAAAAAACTATACAGGATATTCCGAAATCTAATGTCAAAAGGGCAAGAGATGAAAGGGGGCAGGGGTCGTATCAGTTCCGAGAAAAATAAAAAAAAATCCATAACAATTGGTTAAGAGTTGACCAATCATATTTTTGAATATGCGGAAAGTTGACACTCTTCATCGTATTATTGGGCATTGTGACCACAAAGTCCGTGATTTCACGATGTTTCACGTAAAATGTTTCATATAAATAACATAGACGTTCTAATGATTTTAATCACAAATCAGTAAAAAATTGTGCTGTTTTAGTTAAAATTAACGAAGTTTGAGAAAATGATGCCTTCTAACTTTGACTCTCTATTAAAATAAAAATATTGCATACTGCTCCAAGTATAAGTTATTTCAACCCTTTTAGTTAAGATTCCAAAATGGGCAAGACTTGATATTTTTCTATCCTTAACAACTAGTGCCATTTTTTTATTACAAAATGTCTTAATTTCAAAAACTTTAATCTAAAGTGTGTAACTCAATATATACGCAATAAATTTAAAACTAAAACGGAAAACAGAGCTTTGTAATACTTTAAGGAATTAAATGTTCGAAGTTTATTTGAATGCAGACTGAATATTTTTAAAGTGATCGTTTGATGTGTCGTGAGTAACTAGTGAGAGTAACTAGTTAAATTTATTTCTTCAACATTCGTTTGGCGCAATTCGCTTACATTTTCATTTGATTTCAAAGAAGAAATTAGAGAAAGATTAGGTGTGATAAAAATTACCAGAAAAGATTTGGGGTTCATTATATTAGGTAATTGAAACAAATTTTTACCAAGTAAGCTTCCTACTCACAAAGGTGTCTCGCACTGTTTCCAAGAATGACATGGGATACCACAACGCGCTTCACCAACAAATATGGGAGTTTTTGTTAAGTAGCTGAGACGGTGACTGAAAAGATTAAGTATTTGTTCGAAAAAGTTTCTATACCTATTGTTTCGAATAAAGAATAATACAGCTAGTTGATAAATACTGTGATAATTATTACAAAATAAGAAAATCTCATCAAAGGCTCATTCATAAAAAAAGACCAACATCTTCAAAGTGAATTTATTTTGCTTTCTGATGTAGCATGTAAACATTCTATAAATATGGTCTGCATGGAATTTAAAATTAGGAGTAGCGCATGACTTCAATTTATAGTCATTGTGATAAAGTCAACGAAATTTCTTTGATTTTTTTTATTGATAACATTTATAAACCCCGTGCACCACACAATGTATGACACGGGGGCTTACAACCAAATGAAAAAAGGAAGCATTACAACACAAACACCCATGCCTTCTTCGGGATTCGTACCCTGTCCCTACGGCATCGGAGTCACCGTCACTAACCACTGTACTGGATGGGCGGCAAATTTCTTTGACTGAGTTACGTTTTATGTTCATACAATTAAGTAAGGGTTGGGAGATTTAGGACTGTTTGATATGTGGGAAACACAAGCACTTAAATTAAAAAAGAGGCTTAAAAAAGACAAAGAACTTCAGATACATCAAAATATTTCGAGTGAAACCTTAGACCTACAAACCGAAACATACATTGAACAAATACAAATATGTGTAAATTCTCATATCTTAGATGACGATAGTGAAGACGATCAATTCAAGGTTTCGATGAAAACCAATCAAAATGCTCGTGGGTAATGAAAATTCAACCTAAAAGCAATATTATTTGTCAGCGGTCGTTATGAAGTCTTTAATCGACCAACAACTTCAATTCGTCAAGAAGTGTCGCCTCGTTAAACGGACATTTTCTCTGGTCATTTTTGAAGATCAGAGGGTGGTTGGGTTATTTGCTTCTTCAAAGGTACTGCAGATTCTTCCCTCACGCCCTGGGGTGAAACAGATGTTGAGCCGACTCTTCAACTGTTTAATGTTTCCCCTCCTTTTTCTTCTTCGACACCCAGACGCGAATAGATTCACCTGGTGGTTTTTCTTCACAGCAATCTTTAGAAGGGACATACCTGTTTTGACGGCCTCCCTTTTTTCATTCCCTCGGACATGTTGGCCGTGGTGGTCTTTTGTGGAAAGGATTGCCGGAATTTTGTGAGGAAGAAATACCAAGGAGTGTATTCACAGTGACGAAGGGACTGATCGATTTACAGACCATCCATATGGTTTACAAAGTACGGCGACTTAGTTGTGACAGACTTTTGTTCCGAAAGAACCAATGATGGTTGAGACCAAAACAGGGGGGTTCCAGACCCATGACCCCTGTCAATCAAAAATGACTGGGGGCGTGAAAGAGGTCCATCTAGGGGGCTTAAAACGACGGATTGGAAGATGACTGGGATTTTCAAAGACGAGCGAAAGAGGCTAAGGGGCAGCCTCACCAGCTATTGAATTTCTACTACAAGGGGGAAAGACCAACGACAGGTTGTGTGACAGCAGAACCAGAGATCGGGAAGATCGTACAATTGAGATCCGGACTTGATATTTTCTCAAGCGAAAGGCTAGGGATCAGCAAAGGATAGAAACTATAAAAATGGTGAAAATTTTCTACTCAAATTTGTAAATAAAACAATATTTTACCAAAGCTATGTGATCTCTCTCTCTACCCAGGAATTAAATAAACTTGGGGGTCACGACACTACAGTCATCTTCAAGATTTCGGTGTGACAAATCATTCATATTATAACGGGTCTATCCACGAACTTTTAACTAATCAACTTGGGATAAATTTATTTTTTTAACTGTAAGTTCTTTTGAAAACTTTCTCCCGAAGAAGAAGATTTGAATTATGCAAATGAGTTGTTATATTTAAGCGTGAACATTTAGGTACGCGAAGTTAGTCGAGAGTTAGTGGAGAACCAGTCAAGAGTTAGACGACGAGTAGTCTTAAGATGGTCAATTATTGCTGAGTGGCGAATACGTTATTTGAGTTTAATGATAAGAAGCGGAGGTTGTCCAACAAATAAGAGAATTACGGGGAATTATACCGTCGAAATCCAAAGTGTTCCGAGAGTAAGTGAAGTAGATTATGCTTATATATTAAGTATCCTCTTAGCCGTGTGATTGCTCTTCTAATTAGTAATCACATCATTTTCTACCCTTTGTATGATTTAAGTTAGTGAAATAATAAATTGGAATTTGGGAACCAGTTATGGCTGATCTTTACTCAAAACCCCAAACACTAACAATCTCTACGAGGTTGTTACAATATTCAGATTTCCAATGCTTCCTCTGTCACATGTAAGCAATGGAATGCTATGTCAAACTTGAGTGAAGCATCTCGGAAAAAGTATGTGGTACCAAAGCTAAAGACTGCATCACCAGACGTTATTTACAAATCAAAATGAATAATACTCATTCTCAAAAATCTGTCTTCAAAGCACGTCTTTTGGATAAAAATATTGGATAATTTTATAAACTATATTTAGTAACAGATAGTATAGTGTTAAAAACATTCGAACGTATAGTATTAAAAACATCCCTATATTAAGTTTTACTTCTTACAGGTAAAAGATAATTTAAGTGGAACAAAATTACAAAGTATTGCTAATTTTACAAAAAAAAAAAAAAAGCTATGCACTTTTGAATTATTTACACGAACAATAAATATTTTGAAATTACAAATTTTAATTCTCTCTCTCTCGCTCTCCTCATATTTCAAAGTTTTATTCTTAGAACAATAAAGTTACGACATTGACAAGTTAAATAATTATCAAATTTTGATAAAAGTAGTGAAATTTCTCCATCATTTAAAACTTTAATCACGAAATGTGAGCGAAAGATATTTTTAAATTTGAAATATGAATATTTTCCAGCATTTTTTTATTAAATTTTTATAATGAATAAATATTATATTCTATATTTATGTTTATTCACTATTTAATACAAATAAAATTTTAAGGCATTAAGAATAAAAACATAAGGTGCTGGCATTCGAAAAATTTTGCATTTAATTTGGCATTGTGTCGCAGTCCTTCGACCGCGGGTGAGAGAGCGTTCGAATAAAAATCAGACACTTCTCAATTTAAACAGTTTTATTTCCTTTTTCCACTTATTAGATTTTATAAAAAAAAACCTGAGAATGCACTCTTATAACTAAACACGAGGCGCAATCAAACTTATTAATCTTACGGTAATAAAAAGAAGAGTATTTATCTACTCGCTCATGCTTCCGCAATTGCTTAATCTTTCCTTCTTGGATAAATAATACCAGGTGCAACCACCGGTCTCTAACACTATGCTTTCTTCTTATACTCAATTTTCAACCATCGTCCCGCCTACTCCACGAATAGCACTTAAATAGAAGCTCTAATTTACATAAAACCAAGTCATCTCTACGGAAAGCGGTTTTCAAATGAAATCACAGTTGAAAAGAGTATTTTACCCAAGAGCATGAGTAGAAGCGTGAATAGAGCCCATTACAACTGTGAAAAGTTCTATTGGCCACCTTTGTTGTGGAGTGGGGATCGCGGTAGCTTAGTGGTCATGGTCACTAACTCGTGGTCGGCGTTGTCAAGTCCAGCGTTCAAGTACTGATTCTCTGAAAACCCGAGGTTTAGAGAGACTAAGGGTTTTTAAATTTGTTGTACCTCAAAGTTCTTACGTTGACGTGGTGTGGAAGTTAGGAGAGGGAGATGCCGGCGTCGGTAGCGTTTCCGCCACTTAACCATGGTACAAAAGGAGAGGTCAGTCGCCAGTTCCTTGTGTTACTTTATGTACGACGTTGATAAGCCTTCACTTACCTATAACTATTGGTAATTATATTTTAATTTAAAATGTTGTTTATTTTTTATAAGATGGTGTTGTGTCTGCTGTGTTTATTTTTTTAAAATGATTCACTTATCGGTTGCTACATCCTTATGGAGAAGGAATGAGATGAATAGATGTGTATTCCCATAATAATTAGCATTATTAATTAGCACAATAGTTAAACCGTGTTATTGTAAATTAGGGTGTAAAGAATAAAGATGGGGTTTTTTTTGATCGTGTTAAAAAAACAGTACACATATAAAATTGGATATATATGTGTGGGTGTGTGGAAATATGGAGGTGTATGTGTGGGTGTGGGTATACTTATTGTTAATGATATATTTATAATAATTAATTTTTATTTAACTTAATAATTGGAAGGTTGAAACGTAACCATACAATTTTTGTTCATCTATAAGGAGAATTAAAAGGTTTTCTATTGAAAATAGATCAAACAATAAAAAGAAATTTAATGAAACGCTTGGGGGTGATAAATGTTTCCGGGATTTATAGTTTAAGCACATAACAAAGATTTAGGGACGGAGCATTTAACTCCCACGCGACGTAAAATATTTTATCTCACTCATATTATTAAAAAAGTGCAGATAAAATATAAGAGAAAATGTATAACAAGTTTGAAAATACTGTGTCATCCATCTTCCTTATTTCGTTACAAATTTTTCTGTTGTTGTTTCTCATGCCACCTAATCTCGACTGCGTCAGATCCAGGCCCCCGAAATTCATCATGGCAAGGGGCTAGATGCACACATATCGTTCGCCATAGCCTTGAACACCACAAAGGTGACAGTACCATATAGCTCGGTTCCACCCCAATTTTGAGGGAGAAAACCCTGGGGGAGGGTCAGGGCCTCCCATTTCTCTTGCCCTTCAACCAACTTGTGGCTCGACGGCTATTTAGAGTACCTCCATACCGCAAAGGTACAATACATTTACAAACATCCATGTCTTCTCCGGGTTTAAAACTCTGGCCCTAAGGCCGGGGTAGGCATTAAGTCGATCGCGATCGACCGGGGATCGCCAAGATTTTTTGTGGTGGCCGCCTTCATTAAGACCTAATAATCATTTCATCGTACGAAGGTCTAGATATGCCGTATTTATTCTATTCTAAGCCGCGCCCCGAATTCTCAACAAGATTTTGTGAAAATTGAAAAATAGTCTAAAATGTTTTATAGATATCCAATTTTACGAAATTAAGACAAATTTAAAAGGAAAACTAAAAGAAGGGAATATATAATTAGTTATTTTATCATTATTAAAACTTTTTAATGCATGCATCAAGCTCTTTTTATTGCTCTAAATACCCTTTTAACGCATTTCCCCTCCCTTTCGATTCTAAACCGTGCCCGATTTTCAGTAGCATTAACAGTGAGTAAAAAGTACGGCTTAGATTCGAGTAAATATGGTATTTTTAAAAACACGGTGGGAAAAAATCGAATCATAAGAGAAAATTTCATTGAGTAGAAAATGCGCTTCGCTATTTGGAGGCTATTTTACGAAGAAAATCGTAAAATGTTCTTGGTTCCGGGAAAAAGTTCGCGAAGTAGAGAAATTCGTAAAATAGAGATTCCTAAAATGGAGGTCCGATTGTATTGTGTACTTTCTTTTCGCTCTCTACACCTACGCCACTGGGTGGAATGCAACACCTTGAAAAAATTAGTAGCCCGTACCCTGGAAAAGTCAGCCCACCCTTGCCCTAAGGCATAGTAGTCAAAGAGGCGTAATAGGTTGAGATTACTGATATAATTCAAGTGCTTTTACAGTGTTGACATTTGAAAATTTTGCTGTAATGGTTTTTAAATATTGGTTAAAGAAAAGAGTCACGTGACAGTCGCGTGATAAATCCAATCACGTGTCCTCCATTGAATTCAAAACTAATACTAGACTTGTGCTCGTTATTCAACTGGTGAAATTCAAATTTTCAAATTCAATAAATGGATCAATATGTTACCCAATACCTCGGGCTGGGAAAGGTCGACTCAGCTTTTCGTCCCATCAGTGGGTAGATAAAATGACTACCAAGCTCGCTTGGGAACTAAACAATGAGGGTTTCTCGTCAGATGGGCCACCTGACCAGAACATCTGCTAATGCACTTTAGCATTAAAGGTCCCGTAAACTGAGGTGGGCACAGTAGACGTTGGCTATTATGTGCTGTTGCGCCACTGGGTTTAGTTAAACATGTTCAAGTATTAAGATTCTTCAAAAACTTTTCAAAACTAAAAAAAAATTCTTTTATAATACGTGTATTTAAAATCAAGTACATTTTATTTAGCTATGTGCGTCGTTATAACTGACACACACACAAATAAGTACATTTTAAAAGAATGTTTCTATAACAAAAGTGAAAGTTGGCAACAGCGAAGCGCATGAACTTATTGGCTGCAAACACCTGATTCCATTATTCATGTGACTATGACGTCAGATGAATTTATGAACTGATTGACAGGCAATATATGATTGTAATTATCACGCGACTATGACGTCGCATGAATTTAAGAGCTGATTGGTAGGAATCACGTGATTGTAGTTATCACCTGACTATGACGTCACATGAATTTATGAACTGGTTGGGGGAAACACGTGATTGTAGTTATCACGTGACTATGACGTTGCATGAATTTAAGAGCTGATTGGTAGGAAACACGTGATTGTAGTTATCACGTGACTATGACTATGGCGTCACATGAATTTAGCCCAATGAAGGAATGAACCAAAAAAGGTAAAACAATATTTCCCCATTTCATCCTCATTGATTCACCTGAGGAAATTCTCCAATGTAACAATTTCTAAATATTGGTTTCAAAATAATTAATCACCATTAAAAGTAAGCAGTTATATTTATTTTTAAAATTATTCGTATGTTTTATATTTTATCATTACTTTTACACGCTAAATTGATTTGTTTTTAATCTACAATACCATTCTCTTCTATATTTTTTCCCCTCATAAAGTAAAACAAAAGCTAAGCCAAATTTACACGAAACATAAAAACAATTTTACAATTCTTTTATTCGATAAATGCATTCTTTCATAATTCACAATACATTCTGAGTTACATAAAGAAAAAAATGGCTAGTTTCTTTTGTAACCAGAAAGATCTGGAAATAATAATTCTAGTACTGTTTAGTGAAGTCATTAAGTAGTTTTCATAAATCACGTGATATACATGGAATGCACACGGAACGTGATGTTTTGCTTTCTCTTACAACGGTAGGGGATAACTCTTTTTCTTAAGAGAGGATTATTGTGTTTTTATAGAGAATCTTTTCCTTCTTCCTATTATTTGCTTTTCGGATTTCTCTTATTTCTTTCTTCATATGAAACATTTTGAATAATAATATGCATTAATAATAAGTGAACTTTTTTAAAAGAATACATTTATTTAAATTAATAACTTAAGGGGATGAAGTATGCAGAGGCGATAAAAAAACTGGGAATGAACTTAATGCATAAAATAGCGATTTAGATAAACGCTTTGTCGTTTTGTTTATCTTTAGAAACATATAAAATCGAACTCAGTCAAAATATTCTTAATTTACATAGACCGTAGTTTTCGAAATTTTAAATCAACTATAAATTTTTTATAGTTCATTTTTTTTTAAATACTAATCTTTTGTTGTTTTTCCAACAGAAACAGCCTGAGGGAGTTGTTACGGTAACGAATTCGTAGCCGGGGTATCAAGAGTGAGAGCCCAAATGCCACTGAAGACCCACCGTGTAGAGAGGCTAAATGCTAGTTGAATCCGTCGTGGCTCAAAGTCCTCCTTGTTGGTGTGGTGTGGTAGTTTGGAGAGTAGGCTGCCATCTCAGATGTCATCCTCGTCACTTGACCGCGGTTCATAATTACGAGTTCCGTTTCAATAACCCTCATGTTGCTTTATATAGCGTCGTTAATATAAACACACACTCACTCATTCGCATTCTGCTGAAACAAAACAATCTGTCGAAAAAATTAAGGTTATACTCCATTATTACATCTGCAATTTTTTCAAAGAAATTACTTGATTAATATAATTAGAATGTTTATATATATATAATATATATATATATATATACATACACTCATGTCCATAAATTAAGGATAATTCAGAATCACACAGAAATTGAACTCTAAAATAAAAATTTCACCTGTAGAATTATCACACACATCTTGAAGAAGAATATGCAAATTACAGGAAACACCAGATGGCGCGGATAGCACGTCACAATGACGAGAGTGTAAGAGAGGGGTATGTAAGGAATGGTGGCAAAGAAGTAAAATTGTCCACAAGCGCTTTAAAAGCCTTTCAGTGCAATAACCGCATAGTTATGGCACAAAGGAAGCAATCGGATGATTTTTTAAGTGGTAGAATTATCGGACGACTGGAATGTGGACGTACCAGATGGAAGTATCCGAGTAACTTGGAATTGCCCAGAGTGGCATCTCCAGGCTTTGGCAACGATTCCAAGATGATGGTAATGTGAGTAGATGTTAGAGCACATGTCGCCCCCGAGTTACAACGCCGAATAAGGACCGGTATTTGGCAGTTACTGCCAAAAGAAACAGACGAAGCACAGCATCAGACCTACCTCGTCAGCTCTCTTCAGCTACCGGTACGACAGTTTCAAGGCAGACCGTGTACAGACGCTTAGGGCACATTGGTATATATGCTCATAGGCCTGTCAGATGTGTTCCCCTTACCGCAACTCACTGTCGCCTGCGATTAACCCGGAGTTGAGAGCATGCATTGTGGACACCGCAACAGTGGTCTTGTGTGATGTTTTCCGACGAGTCAAGGTTTACTTTGCAGTCTGATTCTCGCCGGACTTTCACATGGAGAGCGCCAGGTACCCGTTACCACCAAGAGAACACAATTAAACGACACCGTTACGGTGGTGCAAGATGGCTCGTTTGGGGAGGAATTATTCTTTGTTCCAGAACTGACCTGCATGTTCAGAGTGTACCGATGACAGGCCACATCTATCGGGATGTTATTTTGGAACAACATGTGCGTTTGTTTCGGGGCGCCATGGGTGCTGAATTTCTGTTTATGGATGACAACGCCCGTCCTCACCGTGCAAACATTGTAGACGAATGCCTTCAATCGTAGGATATCACCCGTATGGATTGGCCAGCATACTCACTGGACTTGAATCGAATATAGCATGTGTGGGATATGCTTGACCGACGAATTGCAGCCCGTCAACCCCCTCCCACCTGTCTACCGGAATTTCGGAGGGCATTGCTTGATGAGTGGTGTAATATTCTCCAAGATCAGATTGATAATTTGATACTCAGCATGCGTATGCGTTGTAAGGCCTGTATTGCATCGTCCGGGAGACATACTCCGTATTAACCATCATACTAACCATGTTATACTGGTTTTTGTAAATAGGTTCTTTTTTAAAATTTGCTCCAGGGTGTAAAAATCGCAATTTTTATTAATTATGTCAAAATATAGCATCTTTTTTTGCTCTTTACCTTTTGTTTAATAAATAGACTTTACAAATAAGTCAAATTTGTTTTGCTTCTGTCTCTTTCTTTGCCTGAACTTAATTATCCTTAATTTATGGACATGAGTATATATATATATATATATATATATTTTATTATTTTATATATATATATATATATATATATATATATGTCGCTCATCCGTATAGTGGTTAGCGACACTGACTGCTGTGCCGTAGGGCTTGGGTTCGAATCCCGGAGAAGGCATGAATGTTTGTAAATGTATAGTGCCTTCACCGCATGGGGGTACTCTAAATAGCCGTCGAGCCGCAAGTCCTCTCATGGGGTTGGTGGAAGGGGAAGAGAGGTACTAAATCCCTGACCACTCCCAGAGTGTTCTCCCTCAAAATTGGGGTGGAACCGAGCCAAATCATACTGTCACCTGCATGGTGCTCAAATCTACGGCTTAAGACAGGTGTTCAATATAGCCCGATGCCATGTAGAATTTAAAGGGCCTCGATCTGACTACGTCAGACAGGTCGCATTACCCACAAAAACACAACATATATATATAGTACTAGCTGTTACCCGCCCGCTTCGCTGGGTATTTCATGATGTTTTATAAATTTTTACTGCTTATATATATGTATAAATTATTGATATCTAAGTCCTAGCATTAAGAATTCGATTGAATTGAAAAATATACTTATATCTGTAACTGTCACCTGTTCATAAAAAAAAAAGGCAGAATGATCTAATTTGTATTTTCTAAAAATCTCTAAAATTGAAGCATAGAATGATGTTTGCTCTTTCGTAACTCAAAAACCAAATGGATTCCCGCAAAACCAAATTTCGGTGGATCTCTACTCCGTAAATTGAACATGCAAGCCAAATTTCAAGTCTAAATCTAACACAAAAAAGCAAAAGTTTTACTATAAATATCCCCGTAATCCCGTTGAGAGCCGTTTTCCAAAATTACTGCTCTTAGCGGATTTGAATTCAACAAAAGAAAAATGCAAACCAAATTTCATTATTATAGTCCTTGTAGGTCAAAAAAAGTAATTTTTTTTGTCAATACGTCCCAGTAAACCCCTGCAACCCCCCAGAACTTGATTTGCTTAAAATTTATTCTTAGTGGATCCCTATTCAACAAAAGAAACATGCTTAACAAATTTCAAGTATATGGGTCTAACAATTAAAAACATGAATTTTTTTCTTTAACTCCTCTTGCCCCTCGCAAACATCTTTGGGGGTCAATTTTCATTTTACTCTTTGTTAGAGGAACTCTATTTCATGAAAGGAACATGCCTACCACTTTTCAAGCAGGATGATCAAGTAGTTTAAAAATGGAAATATTTATCGATTACGCCTCTTAATCTCCCGAAATTAAACTTGGTAGTTGATATTCGCGAAACCCATTTTGTAGCGGTTCTCTACTTTACGAAAGGAATCTGCTTATCAAATTTCAAGACTGTACGTCTAACAGTTTAAAAATGGGGATAATTGTCTATAACGCCACTTGAGCACCCGCAACGCCACTTCTGGGTCTGTTTTCACAAAACCCATTTTGTAGGGGAATTGCACTCTATGAAAGGAATCTGCTTAGCAAAATTTGAAGACTGTGCGTCCAATTAATTAAAAATGCAAAAAAATTATCAATAACGCCCCTTGAACCCCCGCAACACCACCTAGGGGTCGATTTTCACAAAACACATTTTGCAGTGTATTTCTATCCTATGAGAGGAATCTGCTAACCAAATTTCAAGACTATGAGTCTAATAGTTTAAAAAAAGAAATAATTATTTATATCTGCCCTTGGGGGTCAATTTTCTCCAAACCCGTTTTGTAGCGGATATTTACTCCATGAAAGAAACATTCCTACCAATTTTCAAGCAGGTAGGTCAAATAGTTTAAAAACGAAAATATTTATCTCTTACGCCACTTATTCCCCTGCAACGCCTCTTAGAGGTCTGTTTTCACAAAACCTTCTTATAGCTGATCTCTACTCTATGAAAGAAATCTCTTTATCAAATATAAAGACTGTGCGTCTAATAGTTTAAAAATGGAAATAATTATCTATAACGCCCCTTAAGTCCCCTCAACGCCACTTGGGGGCAATTTTCACGAAACCCATTTTTAGCGTATCTCTACCCTATGAGAGGAATCTGCTTACTAAATTTCAAGACTGTACGTCTAATAACTTAAAAATAGGAATTTATAACGCCCCTTAAACCCCCGCCCCCGCAACACCCCTTGGGGGTCAATTTTCCCAAAACCCATTTTGTAGCGGATATTTACTCCAGGAAAGAAACTTACCTACCAATTTTCAAGCAGGTAGGTGAAGTAGTTTAAAAACGGATATATTTATCTATTACGCCCCTTAATCCCCCGCAACGCCACTTAGAAGTCTGTTTTCCCAAAACCCGTTTTGAACTGATCATTATTCTACGAAAGGAATCTATTATATATCAAATTTAAAGACAGTGCGTCAAATAGTTTAAAAATGGAAATAATTATCTATAACGCCCCCCTAAGCCCCTGCAACGCCACTTGGGGGTCGATTTTCAGCAAACTCATTTTGTATGGATCTCTACTCTCTGAAAGGAATCCGCTTACCCAATTTCAAGATTGTACATCAAGTAGTTTAAACATGGAAACAATTATTATTAAAGCCCTTAACCCCTCGTAACGCCCCTTGCGTTTCGAATTTCGGAAAATCCTTTATTAGCTGATGTCTACTCTATCAAAGGAACATGTCTACCAAATTTCAAGTCTGTAGGGTTGAATAGTTCCAGAGATTTCGTGATTAGTCAGTCAGTCAGTCAGTGAGTTGTGGAGTCGCTTTTCTCCTTTATATATATAGATATATATTTAAAAAATTAATTTTTTTATAAGTTATGGTAAAATTTTTACTATATTTCATTTTTATTTCTTAACTGCAAATATTTTCAGTTATTAAAGTTACTATTTAAAAGGCAGATAGAGATTAATCAAGATGAAGCAGCAAATTTCAGTGGTAGCTAATTTGTGGAACACTCAGGTCGTTTATTCTCTTTTACATAGCATTGCATTTGTATATTTCCCTCATTTGATAACATATTTATATATATATATAGCCTCATTTAAAAATAATTTGCTTAGGTTCTTATAATATTAATTATTTTGATTTATTAATATATTTTAATAAAAGGATTGTTTCACACCTGTCTTTTTATTTAACGATCCAAAGCTTTTTAATTCATGTCGATGTATTTTTTTTTCTTTCCAAACCCCAAGCATATGAATGCTTTCTAAGTCACTGAACATTAATTGAGCCAATAATGAACAATGTAAGGGTCGTGGGTAGCCTAGTGGTTAGAGCATTAGACTCCAGACCGGAGAGCCTGGATTCGATACCTGATGCCCCAAATACCCTCCGAGTCACACGGAGTACATGCTCGTTACATCAGTGGGTCCGAAATTCTGGTGGGCAGTCACAGAAGAAACCAGGGGTGCAGAGTGCTGGATAATATTTCCCTCTTTTCCAGTTCCATGCCTAAATTGTGGAGGTGGAATAGGTGGTGTCGCCATCTATCGTGTAGAAGTCCAACCTGTCTCAGGCTCTGGCAACTTTTCGGGAAGGACACAACAACAACAATATGACATATCATTACGGATTTTTTGCTTCTCTGCTGAAACGTTGTAATTGCCAGAAAGATCGTTTTGCGGTATAGGGGAGATTACTCTTTCAATAACAGTAAACGAATATGAGTCATCTATGTGACAGACTCATAACGACACAGTTGAGACTAAATACGTTTCAACAAACATCCAGTAGGTTCTAGAATAATTATTTTACCCAAAAAAGTCCTGAAGCTTTTACATAGTTATTTCCAGTGTAGGACAATACATGGAAGCAACATTGGAGTCGAACATTTGACAGTGGACTGTGCATTTCATTTCTTCTATGTAAAATTGGGACAATTGACATTAATAAATAGTGTGACTTAATTGAATTTGTGCTTTTGTAGATTTATACGTGTATATTAATTGTTACCTGTTAGAAGATAATTTTCCTGTAATTACAAGATAGCTCCAGAATAAAATACAATTTACTCCGAATGAACATGTCTGTTATTTGCTTGGAACATTTCCTTTTTTTTAAAAAACGATCAACCACAGTTTTAACAATACATTATCTTTCCGTTTCATAATTAGGAAATTATTTTGCAAGAGCTTAGATATTAATATAAATATTCTGCAATGAAATAAAGTAATGCTGGTGATTATTTTCATAAGTATTGCTAATTATAATCTCAATCAATTTAAGAAACTAAGAGAATATTTTGAAGTTAAAAATATCTCACAAATGATAGAGGAAATAAAAAAAAAAAGAACTATTCGCTAATTGCAGAAAAATATTCTTACAAATTGAGAAACAGTATTGAGAAATTTAAAAAAAGCCATAATTGATTACCAGATATTTTTAAAAGTCTATACAGATTTCTGGGCGCTGGATGATTTATCGCCTATTTCATAAGTCTGGCGCCGTTTGTCACTAAGAAAAAGAAATTGAAAGATGACTGCAAAAAGCAACATTTGAAAGAAGTATTTATTGGTAAAGTGATTCTATGAGACATACAAACAAGTCATTTGTGACATGTAAATAAAAATTACTCAAAAAATTACTCAATATAAGCAAGTGGCATAAAATTGCAAATATTTTTTAGAATTTCTGTAAAGATTTTAGTTTAATTCTATCGATTTGGATTCTAAAAGGTTTCAGCAATGTGCTGTGTGTGTTTTTTGCGCTATTTTGTACTACCTCATAAACGTGCACTACTTAAGGAAGACATCTTTGTAAAATTATAACTTTAATAAAAAGTTCCAGTGTATAACATCCAGTGTAAAATTAAAACTTTAATTGAAAAAGTTAGTAGCCGGCATTCTCTGCTGTATTTATTTTACAAAAAAAATTAAACTTCCCACGAGATGTTTTCCTGAATCGTTGTTATCAGGAAGACATAGAAGTGGTTTTAATTTGATTTTAATCTACGCCGCCATCTGAAGCAGCATGGGGGCTATTGGTAGAATACCCAAGGGAGCCGAGCTCACCCGAAAAAGGGTTTAGAGCTACAAAACGATTCCCCGGGAAACAACCACCCCCGCGTTCAGGCTTTATTAAACACAAATTTGGTTTACATTTTTCACAGTAGCGCACTGTAAATTTAAAATTACAAATTAAAAGTAAATTAACGAAATATAAATGTAATATTGAAAGTTACAAACATACAAAGCTGAAAATAATAATAAAAAACTTAAAGGGTAAAAGAAAGAGAAAGAATATACGCATTCTTCGAGCTTTTGCAAATACATTAAAAGTAATAAAAATATTCAATATAAATGCACCACATAGAAAAAAAAGGTCAGGAAACATTGGGGGAAAGAAAAAAAAGAAAAAAATGTTGTGACCACATGAGAGTAGCGACCCAATGCCGTCTGAGGAATATGATCCCGAATTGTACATGATTTTAGTTTAGAGTGAATCGAAGAATTTCTAAGATGTATTGGAACCAGATTTTTATACGGGAAAACGAAATGACAATCATTAGCCAGAGGACATAAGAACACATAATGTGTTCCCAACAGAACCGCTAAGACAATTGGGAGTAGCTTTTAATTTGAAGCATTTCAAATAAGAGACAAACGGGTCATGGTTAGTTAAAAAATGCGTAACTTAACTGGAACAGGGGTTCATATCAAAACTGAGTTTTGATAGCAAAGATTTGACTCGTAATCCAGTATTAGAATTTGACCACCAGCTCTCCTCAGTTATTATATTTTGAAGAATTTCGATCACATAAAAGCTGGGGGCCAGAACACTCACCTCTACACTATTAGTTGTAGCGACTTTAACATAATAATCTGCAATATCACATTTAAAAAAATTATATTATTATGACCTTAAATCAGAAAATATTTTAAAAATTGTAATAAATGGAGAGTTTGTTCTTTATTAAATTAAGATAAGCACGTTTGCTATTAGGACTTTTAATGAAAATAATTGATGATAAAGTAGAGGGCTACTGGTGACGGATCTCGTAATTTTTAACCACAATCAAGTATAAAGAACGACATCTGCGCTGGAAACTCCCTCTCCTAATTTCGACGCCATACCAATAGGAGGACTTTGAGTCTCAAAAGAACATAGAAGTGAAAGAAAACATCGAATGCTTCTTCTCTTCCAGTGGATAGATTTTCATTTAATTCCATGATTTTCATGACATCACCTAGTTGAATAATTTTACTTGACAAAAAAAAGCATGAATATTTCTCATGTACCGTAAAATACGGCGTATAGTGCGTACGCGCACCTATTCTTTCAAGCTGCTTTTTTTTATTTTTAGGTATATTATCCGTATAATGCGCACCTACTTTTTACAAAGAATCCTGAAATGTACGTATGTAATGCTGTTATGTTTTGAAGTCATTTAGTCAAGGTATTTTCCCAAAAGCTTTAGAAAAAATTAACATATTTCTAGAATTATAACCATTTTAGTTCCTAAGGAATATCATTTCTTTCAAATAAACATATTTTGATATATGTAGAAGTCAAGCTTTTTTCATGTTCATCTTATTTTCTTATTTTTAGAGCTCTCAATTCCATATTAGGTGTATAACGCGCCCACTTGAATTTCGATCTTTTGTTTAAAAGATGCGCGTTATTCGCCGGATTTTATGGTAGGTATTCCGATCTGTATTACGGTTGTGACTGACTTAAATTTGCACTCTTAGAACTAAATCGAAAACAATTTTTGACGCCACAAGACTCTAAATGCATTGGGAAAAATTCCTGACCCTTCACAAACCACATTTTTTGTTATTATTATTTTCTAATTGTCATTGCTAATCTCAGATTGTCATTAATGCTAAGCAACCTCCATGAATCCAAAAAGTTCTAGAAATTCCAAAAACAGAAAAGGGTCCAGAAGGAACCCGTTCTTTTTAAAATCCAAACAAGACAAGATGTGGCCATGGAAGTCCAGCTTGGAAAAACACCATTGGCACTCCGGTAATATCTTTTGACCAACGAGAAGAAATGTTATTTATTTATTTATCCAACACCCGTGCTTGGCTTCTTGACCATTTGACCCCGAGCCTCTCAGTACCGACTGACGATGTGGTCAGTTGGGTATTCATCGAGCCTAGTGTATTGGAGCAGGTGGTCGCCATCCATTCTTGCATGGCCGCAGATTGGGCCGGCCTCGTCAGCAGCCAGGTCAAGCCAGTGGAGGCATGCTTCCAAAAAGTCATGTCCGGTGGTTAAGAGAAAGTGGGGAATAGCCTCGGCTCTCTCCGGGTGCCTCGGGATTGGACCCACAGTGGCCAGAGTTTCCAATGGCTTTCCAAGGCTCTTGTTTTTTTGGGGGGTCACGGTAGTATATTTGTCAATGAATGTGGAAATAATGCTCTTTGCTTTTCTGAGAGTCAAGGGGACTTCCAGTTGAGACGACTCGGCTCCCTTCTTGGTTTTTTGGTCGGCTCTCTCATATATGGCCACTCACACATAGCGTGAGAATGCAGTCTGGTATTTCCTAGACATAAGCCTGAATGACCCTTCTGGATTTCTTCTAAAGTATCACAGATGACTAGGAGGAGTTTTTCCAAGTTGATTGAGTTCAGTCTTCTTAGAAGAGGATACTTCGCAAAACGGAAGAGACCCAGGGGGGTTCACCCCCTCCTCAGCCACAATCCTGGTCAAGAGATCAGCTTTTTCATTACCCTCAATCCCCACGTAGAATGGAATCCACTGAAAATGTACTCGATTATTAGAAGAAATCCGATCAAGAAGATTTAGGATAGGAATAGTACTCGATATGAATGTTCATGACAACATCATATACTAGGTGCTTGGTTTCATTCGAAACCCTACTTCCTTGGGAATTTTGGGAATGAAATCTGTTTCTAAAGGCCTTATCACACGTACGTTTGGAGCAATTTTCCCACAATTCCGAACAGTTTATACCTAGTTGCCATAGCAACGGCTCCGAACAACTTTTCCCTAGTGAGCTGAAAAAGTTGTTCCAAATAAAAGTTGATTGAAATTCCAGCCAATGGGGTTCTTCCACGCCCTACGTCATAAGCAAGATGGCGGTAAAGATGGGAGCTTCAGAAGATGGCGTATAGTAATGTTAATTGGGTATAATATTTTAAACAGCATTGGTGCTCCATTTCTGCTTACACCCATCCACAAAACCGAGCGAAATAAAAGAAATTATATTGAATGTTCGTTTCCCGAAGCAGAAAAATTGGCGAGTAATTTTTCAATGTGAAGATAGAGCGCGGCTGACGTCAGAGCATGTCGTTTTGTTTACAGCAACCCTTCACCCTCAGCTGCGTAAGAAATTGTCCTAAGCGGTTGCTCCAAATATGCGTGTGTGATAGGGGCCTTTAGAACGCTTGTTTGGTAAAACCCTATTTTAGTACACACTTTTGGCAAAAAATAAAAATTATACTAAACTGCACCAGCAGCTCATTTTTCTGCGTTGTACTACTGTTCCCATATGAGGATAATAATTCACCAAGTTGGCGACAAATAAAAGTGTGGACTAAAATGATGTTATTCGTTTTTTTATCGAAATAATTTGACAGTATCCTCTTCCAACATTGACAAACAATAAATCAATTAAACTAAGTCAGTTTATTATTTTAGTATTTTCATTCTTTATTACAGAGGCATTTGTGTATTCATTTATATTTGTGAATAAAGCATTGCATCATCTTTTGCCGTGGATTAAAATAGCAAAAAAAAAAAAAAAAAGATTGGAATATTTTAGTAAGGAATTCCCTTCAGGAAATTTTAGTAAATGAGCTTCCATGCTGTGTCTGGAGAAACCGCAAAATACTTGGAAGCAATGAAGTGTGATAAGAAAGAGGAAGCTGTCAAGATATTTGAAGTACAAAGAACGGAAACCGCAAATTTTTCCCCCAAGTCAGTAGCGGACACAAAGAGTGTCATTCAATAACACATTACGTCGGGATTCGATTTAAAATTTAAATTAATTGTATAATTAGAATTTGAGGTAATGATAAACCATTTTGTAACTAAAGCATCCAGGAAAATTTAGTGTCTTAAAAATACGCATTCATATTTTAGGAATTATTTCTTTACGCACGTAATTGTAAAAATGAGAGGTGAGATTTAGAAATTATATTTTGTACAGTATCAGCAAAACTATGAAGCACAGTTTTTCTTACTCATCAATTCTCTTCAAAGATTTCTCAGCTTTTAAGCTCTTAGAGAAGTCTCAGGAAGACTCTTTTTATGTGTGGTCCTTATCTATTGCATAGAAATATTTCTTTAAGAATGATGGACCCGGTGGCATCTTCGTCCCCTTGTGTACGCTACTGACTAATGCGTGTTCCTTTTTTGATATAAATATTCTGATGTAGACTCTAGTGTGTCGAATCTTATTTTGTGTAAAAATACCACATGTATATTAATTAAATTGCTATATACCTGGCTGGGTGACGTAGTTGGTTTGTCGTTGGCTTTGTACGCCCAAGTTTGCGGGTTCGATCCGGCCAAGTCGGTGGATTTTCTTAATGCAGAAAATAGACAGCGTTCACGTCGTATGATTATTCGGCATGTTAAAAATTCCTAGTGTATATCTGGCTTGAGTGCTTACGGCAAAATTTAATTCCTAGTCCCGATCTCATCGTCAGAGCTCAAGTGCCCCCCCCCCGCTGGGGGGGAAACTGGGAGTCAAAACTAGTGGGGGGATTGGTATTCCATCAACATGGTGCCGCACTAAAAATGATTCCAACTACCGGGGAATGTACTATGTCTGCAATGGTAAATACCAAACCACAGCTCCTTTGGGAAAAGAATATTAAAATTATATATATTTAAGTAAGCAAAACTGTGAAAAGAAGTATAACAAGACAGCCAAGGTCAAAAATAAGTTTGCTACAGTAGCACATATTTATATATATATAATTGTCTTTATTAATTTTCTTCTGTTCGTAAACAAGATAAAAAAAATGTCAATTATATTTGATTTATAGAAACTAGACATTTTTCTGTTGCATGTGGTTCACTTTATCTTTATTACACAGCTGACTACATAGGACGTTAAAAGAACTGGAGATTTTGTGCCCTATTTGCACATTTTGCACATAAATGTGTGTCTTAGGACTTTAACTTCAAAGGAGTATATAAAAAAAGAATAAAGGTTTTGTTTTTGCTGAGATATTCAATGCTACACAAAAATAGAAAGAGTTAAAAGCATTATATAGAAGAGATAAATTGCGACAATGGACATGTTCCACAATAACTTTCTCGAATAAGTTGTCAATTTTTAACTAGTGATTTTCACCCAAATATCTTTTTTTTTTAATTCTAAATTTTTTTTCTGATATGGGTTTTTTTTAATATAGTTATATAAGAAATTAATTAACAGTTAAAACTAATTCTTTATTTTGAAAAGTTATATAGATTTACTTTTGCTTAGTTATATTTCCTGAAAAAAAATCACCCTCTTCTTTATACATATCAATAATAAAATATTTATATAAATTTATTATTGAAAAATTTATTTTTAAACATCTGGATTACTTAGGACAACGGAATGCTGATCAAGTATTAAAGCTATAACTGAAATGTTATATTTACTACTTAATATATTGATTGAATTACTATCACATTTAAAAAAAGGTAACACGAAGACCTCTTCATTTTGATTTCGTATTTTAAACTCAACCAAATAACGAGGACGATACTGAGCTTGCACCTTGTTCACCATATATTTAAGCACGCCAACACAACACTTCTGACCCTCGAAAAATTTACACGAAATAAATGTATCATCCTTCTGGGAGGGGCACGTGGGGCACAGAGTCACCCCAGGCTCATGAAATCTTTAATTCTTGGCAAACTGTTTGTTTGTTACCAATGACCTTGTCAGTATCCTCCAATATGACAGTCTTTATGGGAATTAAAATGCATTTGTCACATATCTCCTCCTTTTTTGGAAGTGGCGAACGTTTTGTTCAATATTGATGTACTTGGGGTGACTGAGTTCCAAAATATTTTTCTATGAACATACTACATTTTTCCTTTGTATAAGACATAGTAGTTTTGATCGCTGTGTTTCACGACTCATTATGGTGTATAAATGTAAATCAATCAAATATGAAAAAAAGAAAAGGGCATCTTCGATTTCTATCGGATGAAATTGGAACTTCACAAAAAGAAACTAATAAAGCAAGTGAAGAACCTGATGAAACAATGAACATTAATCATTATAGTTGTGACGGATCTATACAGTCTTTCACTAACTACTTCTTTTTTCTTTACTTTAAAGCAATTTATTTATTTCAACCAATCTTCACTGAGAGCCAGGCGTGATTTATGTAAATAATAAATATTATATAAATTCGGTTTTCGGGAGTTGAAGTGAGCTAAGTAAGAGGAAGTGAGAAGTCAAGTGAATTAAAGATCGAGAAGCCGACACATTATTGTTGACAAGTGAAGCGAGCCTGATACGTGTTGATGTACGCGAAAAGAAGTGGATTTAAAATAATAGTGAAATTCATTATTACGGAGCGTGGGGTCTTCACCAATTCTTCCAGCCATATAAAGTGCCTGAAGTCGTCACGAAGGAACTGCAGCAGCAAAATATAAGGTCAGTGACTTTGATTAAGAAGATCAGATTATTATCGTGTGGCGTAGTTGTAATTGTGCGCGTTTAAGCTTTCCTAGATTCGGTTGATATTCTGTGTATTCCGCTAGTATTGATCTGACACTCTGATCGATTCCAAGTTCCTCGGATACTTCCAGCTGGGTACGCCCACATTCCAGTCGTCCGATAATTCTACCACGTAAAAATTCATCCAAATGATTCCTTTGTGCCATAACTATGCGGTTATTGCACTGAAAGGCTTTTAAAGCGCGTGTGAACAATTTTACTTATTTGCCACCATTCCTTATATACCCTCTCTTACACTCTCGTCATTGTGACGTACTATCCGCGCCATCTGGTGGTTTCCTGTAATTTGCATATTCTTCTTCAAGATGTGTGTGATAATTCTACAGATGAAATTTTTATTTTAGAGTTCAAATTCTGTGTGATTCTGAATTATCCTTAATTTGTGGACATGAGTGTATATATATATTATTGAGAATATTTGTAAACTCCATGCACAACAAAATATCACACGGGGACTTAAGTAGTAAGCGTGAATCACACATCACAAAGGAAAGAAGGAATTTTTATTCATGAAGGATTGCAACACAAACATCTATGCCTTCTCCGGGATTTGATCCCAGGCCCCACGGCACTGCAGTTAGCGTTACTAACCACTATACCGGATTTACGGTGCTATATATATATTTGTCGATCATCTAAGGACAGTAAAACTGCAATAACTTGAACAACATATGACAGTTTTGTCTGCAAATATCATTCCTGTAATATTAGAGAAAAGTGTCTGATATGTGTCCTTTACTAAAGTCACAAATATTTGAAACATTTTAGTTCAGTTTAATTGGAATTTTTTCTTAAATTATCAAAGAGAAATTGAAAAGTCCTTAAAATTAGGTATAACTATCATTTCTCTTAGTTTTATTATTCACTAGAATAACGTTTTTGACGTGTACTATAAAAATGATTATAAAAAAAGAATTGGGGTGACTCCGCCGCCCCGCATCGTATCGAGTGCACGACATCTCCCGGGTTAAATGCTTATACGTAGATTTGAAAATGAGAAATCTTTGGTATCATCCCGAATGTTTGGTTTGGCTCTGGAAATATAATGCAAAATTCCACTTCAAGATACTAAAGTAATGCTTTTAGTGGTTACTGTCGAAACAATACAACTATTATTTGGCAAAGGTTCAAATGTACGAGGATACTGCGTGAACTTTCTTTTTTGTGGAAAGATGTTAGTTACTCTCGAAGAAGATGCTGATTCAAACCAATTAAGCGACAACTAAAAAGTTCTATTTGGGAAAAGAGTTGCACTTCCACTAATGGGAAAATAAAGTGTAGAGATCTTAGCGACGAAAAATTTCGTTCTATTTTAGAAAAGAAACTTTTATCATACAATGTGCTAAATAATGTCTTTGGATCTTTGAATGGGCTGGGCTGCTTAGTAATCTGATTTTCTGCTAGAGTGGGAGATACACCCCTTAATAATGTAAATTCTTGTTTGAAGTTTTATTATTTTTATTCTATACTTTACCTGAAAACGTATGAAAGTAATGCGGTAAGCTGTATTAAGGGGAACAGTGATTTTGAATAAAGTGTATAAGACTATTATTACAAGAATAAATTATAAAAATGGAATTTTTTCGCAAAAAATGAAGAAAAGACTGATTTTCAAAACATTCTCTTTTTGTGAAAAATGCCTCGGGAAAAAAAAAAAATATAAGGCTAACACTACTTTACAATGGCTAAACTATGAATTTTTTAAATATATATGTGACCGATCTATACGCGGTTCCACTAATTCCGTGGGGATTCTTCTGGGGAAAAATATTTATTTCAACCAACTTTCGCCGAGTAAGAAAGCGTGATTATGCTAATGAAGTATATTATATATTTTTAATGGGGCTGTGTATTAGTATTTTAAACCTTTGCCCATTCCCCAGGAACTGGTATCACTTTTTAGCGCTGCACCATATAGGCGATACCAATTACAGCAAGCAATTTTGACGCTCAGTTTTCTCCACAGATAGAGGCACCTGAGCTGTTGGCGATGCGAACCAGTACTAGGATTTAATTTTGCCGAGAGCATCTGAGCCAAACAGACACTCTAGGGATCTTTTATCATACGGCGTGGTCGCTGTCGATTTTCTGCATCATGAAAATCCACCGACTTGGGCCGGGGTCGAAACCGCAACCTTGGTGCAGAAGGCCAGCGACAAACCAACCCTGCCACCCAACCGGCTAAGTATATTATATAATTAGTATATTATACAAATTCTGTATTCGTGAGTTGGCTAGTTAGTTGTAAGTTGAAGAGTGAAGTATCGTGGGATTATTAAGAGCATTTGGAGCTAATCCATGAAAAGGATTACTGAGAGTGGATCAATCGACAGTGATTAAATCCAGATAAGGATCTCCTGCAAAGATTCAAGTGTAGGATCAACTTCATAAAAGTACAGGTATTGAGATCCTTGTAATATTAGAAGTTAGCTTATTAGTGTGCGACGTAGTTTATATTGAACGTGTTTAAGCTATCGTGGAATTAGTTGAGGGTCCGTATTATTGTCCCCGAGCTATTGAATCTCACCTCCGCGCTCTACTATATGATCAGTTATGTTATTTAGATTGTTAATGTGTCAGATTGATATTTTGGTGTCAATAAATTAATTAGAGTGGAACTTGTCTAGCGATTATTGTTTCTCCCACACACCTAGCCGGGTCTGCGGATAGACAAGGGGTTTCAGATGGAAGCAGGAACCGTCCGGCATTACATATTTTTCAGAAGTAGATTTATTCGTATTTTAATACATCAGACAACTTTGATCAACAAATCTTTTTAGGGGGCTAAAATAGGTTGAAGAAATCGATCACTTAGTTAAACTAAATGATCATAAATAAATACAGAGTTATCATATGCATAAAAAAAGCTGTTAATATAAATAGGAGAAAGGTGATTCACTTCTTCATTACGAGATTTCCGAATCTATTTGACCTACGATTTGATTTCTGGCTGACATGTTTCTTTTGTTGAGTAAAGAACCTCTAAGAACGGATTTCATGGGAAATTACTTCCATGAAGGCTTCAAGAGTTACAGGGACAATGTAGAACAAAACAAAATTCCGTTTTTGAACCAAAAAAACCTACAGATCTAAAATTGATCTACAGATTTAACAAACCTGTTTTTTTTAAAGAGTTTCTTGAAAAACGAATTTTACTGAGTTACATTGTGTTAAGGATTTAAAAAATTGCTGTTTTTGAACTATTAGATCTACAGAATGAAGTTTGGTATGTTTCTTTTGTTGAGAAGAGATTCACAAAGAATGCAGTTTGAGGAAATTGAACCTAAAGGGGGTTACGGGGACGTAAGAGATAAATATACTTTTTTCTTAGAAATTCTGGACTCAGATATTTCATAAATTTAAAAATAGTTTATAGTCTTACAACGTTATTAAGTACCCAGCAAAAAGTGGGCGGGTAAAGGTTAGCAGAATATAGAATGCTTGGATATTTTTGAACATTTTTCTGGCTGAACCAAAGCAATTTTGTCGTTTTATAACCCTGTGGAAATAGATAGAATATCAATAACCCTGTAAAAATAGAAAAGGTTCTCAAACTTTTCCTGCACAGTCAGAGAATACCGTCTCATCCCAGACGTGAATAGCGAAAAAAAAAACTTTTGTCGTTGAATAAATTTCAATTTTCTAAAACTATTTACCGAAAATTTTGAATAGATTCCTTGAAAATCCAGGAAGAGGAGCTCTCCTTCCCCTAATTTCCGGCACTTGTCTGATTTATTCCATTTTGGATGAAAAAAGAACTCCCACGCTGAGCTCTATTCGCCAACTCCATTAAGTCCCCATTTCCTGTCGCCAAGCGAGAGGTGGGCGACATAAATTTGGCGACAGGAAATGCGCATGGATTGTTTTCGTAAACAAGGAGATGAATATAATTAGACACTTTTATTCTCTTGGTCATTAAAGGCAGTCATTTCCCGTTACAAAACCCATTTTGTGAGCAGTGATGAAGTGTTTTGTTTCTTTTGTGTGTGGGCTTCAACTGTCGCATCTGTTTGTGTCCTTACATAATTAAGAGCAGTGCATTTTTTGACAGGATTTTGAAACTACACAACATCTTTTTTTTTAATTTTTGGTTATCTATCTTCTTACTTAATTAAAGAAGTTGGATAAGGTAATGCATTCTTCCGGGAAATGACAGAGTGGCGGGGTTTTGAAATGCATGGTTGGGATAAAAAATTAAAATATAAACGAAAAGTAAAAATGTTGTTTTCATTTTTTTATTTTAGTACCCTTATGCAATTTTTATGAAAACAATCTTAGAATCTCCACTACACGTTGTGTTAAAATATTTTTCGAATATATATATGCGAAAGAATGATTGGGTGTGTGTGTTTAATAGTGAATATATCATACTCAAATCTATAACTATCTATATACAGGGTGGTCCCAAATTCATGGTGCAAACTTAAAGGGTAGACACAGGGCATTGTAACAATCATTTATTGTTTAGGTATGTATGGCCACAAATGACGCGGTGAAGCGCAAAACAGGCAAAATAAAAGAAAAGAGAAATGGAGTTATGGGTTGATTTCGTTGCCAGTAGGGGGCAGTTAATGTCTAGCCGCCGTTCAACTTGATGCATCTCAGTAGGAGAAAGCAACATTCACTATTGTGCTGACGTTTACGATGGGAGACTTTATGTATGCCGAACATGCAGACATGCATTACATGTGCAACCATGTAAATGGTAACGACAGAGCTGCGCTACGAATGTATCACGCACAGTTTCCTGATCGACGAATGTCGGGTCACAAAAATTTTCAGCGGTTATATCGTCAACTTTGTGAAACACATTCGTTCCACGTCACCAGACATGATGGTGATAGACGAAGAGCTGTACGCAGTCCAAGCCTGGAAGAAAGCATCTTTAACGTTGTGGCTGTTAGACCCGAGTCAAGTACAAGAGCTGTTGCTCATCATGTAAGTGTGAGTCATCAGACCGTTTGTACAGTGCTAAACGAAAATCACTTACATCTTTTCCATTTTCAGCGAGTACTAGTTTTGAGCCCGGCAGGCTATCTTCTCGCACTGCCAGTAACATTTTGTGATCTGAGCGGACACTTTGAAACTCATCGTGGTTGGAGAGGACACATTTTTTTTCTTTTAGGATGTTTTCACAATTCTTTCGTCCAATTTTACATTTTCTTTTTTCCTTTTTATCCCAGCGTCACCTAATTCTATGGATTTAAAATTAAAAGAAACTTATTGGTTAAAATACTAAAAGAAGAAACACAAAAAGTCGAATTCGGAAGAATTCGAAACATCAAACAATTTAGAAAAATGTCTAACATCTTTAAGTTTTGTCACTAGGTTGAATTAAATCCAATGCTAAATGATATTTATGCCTTTATAATAAAGGTTAGTAAGTATTTGTTTACTTGTATTATTTTTCTTTTATTTATTTGTATCTTGTAATATGCTTCTAGTATTTATTTTTACTTACATTAATGAAACAAATTAATTTTATGGCAATTGCACCTGTTCTAATATTTATTTGACTCTAAAATACAGTTTTTCACAAAATTCCTCAAATTCGTTCATACCCTCCATTATATTGTTACTTACTATTAATTTTTAAATATTTCTCTGATAGTTTTTATTTTTATTACATTTCACTATGTTTAAAATGTATTCGCACTATAATGTCTTAACAATATAGCACTAATAGTTAAATTTGATTGGCAAAAATGTATTTATTATCCTTGTAATTCGATAATCGAATTTGTTCTAAGATGGGGGGGAAATGTGTCTGCTCTAACCATTATGAATTTCAAAGTCTCCGCTCAGACCACGAAATGTTATATGTCCGCTCTAACCATGTCCGCTGTAGCCACGCCAATAATGATTTAGCCTTAGTTATTTATTATAATTTTTAAATTTTCATTTTAAACCTCTGATTTACTGCGAGTATTCGTAAGCATTTTGTTATAAATACTCGTCGCTTAAATCCTATGCAAATATTTGTCAATGAAGAAAAAAATATTGTTTATATCATTTGGCATTTAAAATAAATTATTCATCTACTTAAAAAAAAAAAAACACTCTTGTCTCAAGAAAGTTATAATTACAAGTTTTGAAAATTTGAAACCTTCGTCGCCTGTCAAAATTGACAGATTTGAGACCTTGATAACAACTTATGTCGTTAATTTTAATGATTTAATTATACAGGTAGATTTAACGAGCTGGCTGGAAAAAAACGCGAATACACTGCCCACACTAACGAATGATTTAAATAGTTACAAATTCCAAGAGTGTTTGGAATCTTTTCTCTGTTGTCCACTACGCATTTCTTTTCGAATAGGTTTTAGTTTTTAATCCTTATAGTTACTGGATAACACTTTGAGAAAATTAAATAAATAAAAGATTGAATAGAAATAAAACAAGAGAGAGAGAAAAACAAAACAAAAAAAGATTCTTCTACATTTTGAAATAAAAACAGGTACAATCACTGCTCTCTCTCTCTCTCCTCTCTTTTCAGTTTCAGATTACTCGCTTTACTTTTCCTTTTTTTCCATATCTTTTCCTTCTAAATGCTAGGTTTTGTTACATATTTTTGTAACGGGCTATCTTGCGAGATTTCTTTCTCTCTTAAATCTCTAACCTTTCATATAATTTCTAGTCTTAACTGCCACCCATCAAAGAAGAAACGTTAAAGGCTAATTAGATTAATTATATAACATGAATTGTGAAATAAAAATAAATTATAAGTTTAAAAAAACTAAAAAACACGCTTTGTTACTCGAACTAAAAAGTAAAAAAAATAATCCTTAATATAAGAATAAAATGACTAACGAGAACATTAATGTTGTTGTAAAAGCGCGGGATGCTTTGTAATACATTTTTACACTAAATCATCATTTCGGAATAGAACTAGTAAGAAATTATAACAATTGATATCGAGCACCCCATGCTTTTTCCACAATGACATTCATTTTCTCGTTAATCATTTTATTCTTATATTAAGAATTATTTTTTTACTTTTTAGTCCGATTAATTATAAAGCGTATTTTTTAGTTTTCTTAAACTATAATTTATTTTTCATTTTTTAGTTCAATCTACAACAAAAGCGTGTGTTTTTTAGCTCTTTTCAAACCATCATTTATTCATTAATGAGAGAGAGAGAATTCATCCTAAATACGCCATTATTTTTAGAAGGGTTATAACTTAGTAATCTTTTAGTCACCAAATCTGGAAATGGGAAATCACTAATCCTGATCAGGACAATGGAACGAACTATTAAGTTATTGAATTGTCATTGGTTCTTGATAAGTGTGCAAAATTTTGAATTAATCTGACTTTTTAAAGTGGGTAAAAATCGAGTTCAAAGATTCCGTTACATACAGGCGAAGTTTATAAAAGCGTGTTAAAAAAGATTTCATGATTGAGGAGGGATTTTTTCGGTTAGTCAACAATTCGTCAGTTTCTACATCCAATTGCTCACGCATTCTAGTGATCAAATGTGTAGAATTATAAAATTATATCTAAAAATGATCTTTGTGCTATTAATATCGGAAAAGATACGTAATCTTTAATTTGTATAGATTAAGCTCGAAAATTTTTTCACCACAATTATTAGACAGAGCAAGATTAATTTTATTTTGTGTTTTTTGCTACGTCACTGTATTCAAGTCGAGTTTTTTACTAAGAGGTATTTCCGGAACGAACTGCTCGAAGTTAGCTTCCCAAGCTTCGAAACTCGATGCGGTTCGTTCGTATTTGCAATCGCAAATATGAGAGTTACCAATTCTCATACATCCAATTCTAATAACTCATTGTGGCCGTGGTAGCCAAGTGGTCTAGGCATCGAAGCCAGCTCAGGTGTCGTCCGCGTCACTTGACTATGGTTCAAAATGATGTGGACCGTCCCCGAAAGCCCTCGTGTAGCTGAACAGTGGGCCGTTAATATTCACTCACTAATAACTCATTGGGTTACGATTCTGCCCACGAGTCCATGTTCATATTTCTCAAGTTGTTTAAGGTATCCGACTACTTGCTACAACCTTTTTTTTTTTTTTTTTAAAAATAAGAGTTACGGGGATTTTTTTGTTGTTTTTAGATTTGCTTTGTGCATTTTTTAAAAAATATGCTAAACTTAAAAAGATAAAAAGAAGAAATTATTACCAAAATGGGACAAAATAGGTACAAATTTACAAAAAATAACATAAACGGGGCCCATTCTGCACCAAAGGTTTATGAATAAATTTTTAATTGTTTAATTCTGATGTGTTGCTATGATATTTATTTTTGAAATGACCTTTAGGATAAGAGATATTTTAATTTTTACAAAAACTAGATTATTTTATCTTAGTTATTATATGAAATTGCTTAAAAAACAGTGATTATATTCACATAAGGGACTGTAAATTTTTTAATAAAACAGTGATTGTTTAATCTGAAGATTAAAACATTTGTTGTTAAAGAAGATATACAAAAAATTTTCAGTTAATTATTTTCAAAACTGATTTAGCAATCGCTATCTCCGTTTGAGCCGTTAAAAAAAAACACACATTTCAAGTAAAATGCGTTTTAAAATATGCCATATCTTGCTTAAAGTAATGGCATACGCTTTTATTAAAACACTTGTAGGTTTTTTTTCTAGTGAACGGAAAATAAACATGGTATTTTTATAAAGCTAATAATATGGCGTATAAAACGAAATCATAAAAAATCTATCGATTTTTGTCAAAATTCACAATTTTAGGATAATCGTATACATTAAGCGTTTTCGCGTTAAGCATATTTCATTGAACAAAATATTTTGAAAATTATGTCAATACAAAGATTTTATTCTTTCTGTTCTCTATATTCATTGTATTACCGATGTCAACAACAACGCATCCAAAAGTGCTTTGCGCTGAAATTTGTTCAGCCGATTTCATATTGTAGGTGAATAAGCAGTTACTTCGATACTGAAGAAGTAAATCGTATTTAAGTACACACACACAGTCAGCTCAAAATTATTAATTATTACTGAAAGTATATTTTCTATGTAGAATACAAAGCACACGTGACTTTTTTAAAAATTTGTTTTATTTGTATGTAATGTTTATAATTTGCAGAAAAAATATTTGGAATATACCACTAAAAAAATATTTTTGGGAATAATTCAGAGAAAACAATACTTAGCTTTATTTTAAATAATGTCAAATGTGACACACAATCCTTTGTTTAGTAACGCACGGAAAAGTAAAATTTACTATAGGTAACGAATATATGAATAATAAAGTATATTCAGTTATTAAATGTTTGTTTTTTAATTTCTCTCAGTAAATGTAAGCTGCAATTTGCATATAATTGCTAGAAAATATTTAGAATATCAAAACAAGAATGTTTGAGAAAATAAACATCATTTGAGCAGTAAACAAAAATATATTGCACACAATAGTCGGTTGCTTTTTTTTACCACACGAAAGCAACACTAGATTTTTTTAGAAAAATAAGCTTCGAAAACAAATAAAGTGATTGAGAAGAACAATATTTGCTTTTCAAAGTCCGAACATGGAAAAATGAAAATAATTGTCCTTAAAACATAAAAATTACTATAAATGATTTGTTTTGGATGTAAATTCCACTCACATATTCGTAATTGTGTATTTCTCCTTTGATTACTTAAGTGCGTAAATAGTTCAAACAAATACATATTTTGAAATGTCAAGATAATGTATTACTTTAATGTTTTGTTGTGTTTTTCTCTTACATCGGTTTTCATTTCAAGAATATACAGGGTATTTCATAAAGAAGTATACAGTTTCAATGCAGTATAAATGAAGAACAATTTAAGATATTGTATGTTACTAGTAACAGAATTGTGTATGGAAAAATTTGAAGCTTTGTTAGAGACAGTCATAGATGCTCTATGTGGGAACCCTAAATCCCACAACACACATTGATAATTCATTTTCACACAAACATGTGTCCAGGTATCTGAATCTCTCTAGTGCAAGGACGGCCATTAAGTCGATCGTGATCGACCGGTGGGCCACCAAGGCATTTTGAGGTGATCGCCCTTACCAAGACCTACAGCGTTGTGACGAATCTATACTTGATCTCCTACTTATAATCTATTTGGGTATTCTTTGGGCCAGCAAAATTTACCAATTTTCTCCTAAGAAGAAAACGGGATATGCAAATTAAGCTTATTAAAAAATTCCTATTTCGCGAATTAAAGGAGGTTAGTGAGTAAAAGTGAAGATAATAGATAACAGAAAGTTAGAAGTTTAGTTAACTAAAGGTGACAAGAAAGATACAAGTAGAAGATTACAACAAAAAGTTAGAAAAGCCTTGTAAAAGATTATAGCCAGGAAGTGTTACAGAAAAATTGAATTGATTAGAAGACTGCCTACAGTTCAGGTACTGTCATCTTCCCATTACGTTGATATTTAAAGTATTAAAGTGGTTAAGGGGACATTAGTTACATATTTACTGCATAAAGTAATATTAAGGAGGGACTATTATAAAGTAGTTTAGTAAAGGTATTCTCCCAAAACACGACTCTCGTCCTCTCCCTCTGTTGTTTGACTGGATCATCCTATTTGTAGTCTACATTGATTTGTGCTTTAATCGATTAAAGTGATAAATAAAATAATTGGAATTTATCATGTCTAATAATCCTTCACTTCCTTCCATACCTTTAACTGGGTCACAGGGTAGACAGGAAGTAGGTTTGTTACAACGTGCATAAGAAAAGAAACATATTTATGGAACACCGACGCTAGCTCGACTGGAGAATCGGTTTTTTACAATCAATGTGACTGTATTTACTTAAGCAAATTATTCAATAAATGTGTATACAACTTATGTACTTTCATTGGAAGCGCACGATGACACTCAACAGGATAAAAACAGCTGTAGGATAAAAACGCCATCGCTAAGATGCCAACCGTTCAAATGAATTTTCCCCTCACGCCACCTAAAGGGAAGAATGAATGTTCATGATCAACTCTCCCTGCAATAGTACAGCATTGGCTTTTGAGACATCATTCTATACGGCGCGCTTCCTTTTGGGTGGTTTTTCGTGTTGATGTCATGCCCCGCGAAGGTGCAGGACGCTGCAGCAAACAAGTTAAGTACATACGTCGGTTTGAGATTAATCGGTTCACGTATTTTCTTTTTTTGCTGCATTGAATACGTTCGCAATCTGCTGTCTACGAGTCGCTTAGAGCTGTTCATACTTTCAACGAGACAATTTTGTGTTACGTACGTGTGTTTTTGTAGTAAAAGTAGTAATTAGTCATACTTTAAAAGAGGGATACAATGTTTTAAGAAAAGAAAACATGTAATTTTAGAATGGCTACGCCTACGCCACTGGGTGGACCGCAACACCTTAAAAAGATTAGAAGTAGCCCATGCTCTGGAAAAGTCGGCCAACCCCTACTGTAGCGGTTTGACGTATGCTGTTTCAGCTTTGCTAGATCGACAGGAAAGGGAGGAATACAGTGGCATAACGGAGATTTAGGGCTCCCTGCAAAGTCAGGTTTTAGGCCCCAAGTCGAGTCTTACAAAGGATTGCAAAACCATACGCATATGGCGTCAGTCAGGCTTTGCCCCCCCCCCACACACAACGTGGGGGTTGTGAGGGTGTACGTTACGCCACTGGAGGAATATCTTGTCCATTACATACCCCTACAGGAAGAAATCGCAAAGTTTTAAGTCAGGATTCCTGGATAGCCATTGAGTAAGAGGCATGTTGCACTTCGCGACTCGTTCATTGGTGAAGTAGATTTTTTTTTAATTTTTTATTTTAAATAGGCTGCAGGTTGGTGTTGTACCATTGCAGACCTAGTACATTCCCCGGAAGCTGGTATCTCTTTTTAGTGCGGCACCCTAAAGGCGAATACCAATCACCGCAGGTAATTTTGACGCCGTTTCCTCCCTAGAGAGAGGCACCTGAGCTCTGACGATGCGAACCTGTGTACTAGGATTTAATTTTGCCAAGAGCACCCAAGCCAAACAGACACTCTAGGGGCCTTTAACATACGACATGGCCACTGTCGATTTTCTACATCAGGAAAATCCATCGACTCGGGGTAAGCCCACAACCTTAGGTGCAAAAGGCCAGCTACAAACCAACCACGCCATCCAGCCGACAAGAAGAAAGGCGAAGGAGATGTTCATCGAGATGATCTCTCATGTGGGTCAACCAGTTTGGTGGTGCAATATCCATTTGGAGAATGAAGTTGCTAATATCATCCATCCTGCATCTGTGACATCAATCAAAGAGTGAACATAGCCAAAAAATTAGCTCCCATGACAGTTTACTAAATTCAATAACCCACTGCAGAAGCCGCCATTTCAACTGATTAGTCACAGGACACGTATGCTATCGCTAATGTCACTTCCGCCACAGACGAGTCAAAAACTTTATTGAGTTGCTAAAGTGGTGCGTGGGTTTGATTGTTACTGTTTTACGGTACCTAGAAAGTGCATACATACTTCTTTGTGAATCATCCTGCATATATAGGTGTATTTTTGTATGTTTCTTTCCATCTTCAGGAAACTCTCTTTTACTACTGAAAGATTTAATTGAACAATTTTTTTAAATAAGAAGTTTTCGAGAATTTAAAATGCTGCTGGCCGTCTAAAATACTACATTAAAAAGGACAAGAGATATCATAGCCAAATTTATTAGACGTAACCCGCAAAGGTGAAATGACTGTAATTAAAGCCTTCTGTGAGATAAGGAAGGTGATAAATTAATAATGAGTACTGCCCCCACATCTGGTAATTATCGCTTTTACATGCTGAGTAAGGAATGGAAGGGACTTTGGGTGTCTTGTTGGGGTATGTCATCCCACACTGTCTCTAAACATTGCCAAAGTTGAACCGAGGTATCTGCTAGAGGTGTTCTCTGGATCAGTCGTTCTCCAGTCATCAACTAGAAGGGATCGATAAGAGAAAGATCGGGAAAACAGGCAGGCCAAGGTAGCACTGCGATTGGGTGGACGAAGAAGTCTTAAGCTTTGCCTGGCGCATGTGATCACGTATTGTCTTGCTCGAATGTCACCGCATCCGATCTCTGAAGATAAAGAAAGACGACAGGTTCAAACAATTCAGAAATACAATGCTAGGATTCCTGTATATACTAGTGGACAGTGATTTCTTAAACAGTAGGTTCTACCTGTGAGACTTTTAACATACGCAGTTAAATAATCATATAAATAGTAACACGCAACAAATAAATGTGTGTGACACTCAATCTCACAAACCTCGTCACACAGTCGACTACCGCCCTTCTACTAAATGAGTAATGATGGTGCATGGTGGTAGGCTTGCGCCAGTATTTCCCAAACTTTTTGATTTCTGTGTACCCCTTCTATAATTTTCGTAACGCTGAGTACTCCTCGTAAAAAAATGGATATATTTTAATAACAATCAAAATATATTTATTATTTTTTCTTCTTTTGTGACATACACAATATAATAAGAAAAGTGGAATAAAATTATTCATAATAAAATATAAATAAAAGTTTTATTATAAATAACATTTATTTGGATTAATGAGAACGATTGAATTGTTTGTACTTCGAAGTTAGGGATAAAAATTCTATTTTATAAAAATTACCACAATCAGTGGGACTTACTAAAGTACATAACAAACATTTCCTATAAGAAAAATCACACAAAAGCTAAGAATACACAAGCGCCTGGAGAAGCCACTAACTATTAGCGATATAATTTGTCTCTGGAACGAAGTGTGGTATATTCCCACCGTGTCACACCTGACCATCTCACGCCTCACAACACTTGACTCATAAAAAAGTTGTATTAGGAGCAGCTAAACACAGTACAGTGCATATCACCACCAAACTCAGATGCAACGCGTACCCTCACCAAAACCTTTACGTACCCCTAGAGGTACGCGTATCACACTTTGAAAAACCCTGACCAATGCCTAGACACAGATATGGCATAATAATGCAGTCCATGCAACTGTTGCCAGTCGGTATTTAGTATGAAATTCCCAGTTTTTCGGATAATATGATCTTACTGAGGCTAAGTCGAGACACCTTGAGGCCCATGGCTTAAAACATTATTGCTAGGATCTGGTGAAAGGAACCCAATATCATAAACCAAATCATAATTCCGGGTGCAGGACTAGCAAGGCGTTGGCAACGGTTATCTCTTTCCATGCTGTCTCCTGACTATTATCCCATCGCCTGGGAGAAGCTTGATTAACCTGTGAAGGGGGAGGATTCGTTTTGGATACCTTCCGTTCCAAAAGCATACACCTTACCCCCAGGCCAAAATGATCACTTCAGTCTAGAGGCTTATATAGAGTCCAATGCCGCACACTCCCCTACCAGTGAGTCGGTAAGGCGAACGAACGATATCGTTGTTATGGCGAGCGTGTGAGCTGTTGCGTCACTAGTTGTGACGTCTTTGCTGGTTGCGTCATTCGTGCGAAAGGGATTGAAGGTTGTGTCATGTGCGAGACGACTTTGTTGATTGCGTCATGTGCCTAATGGTTTTGGTTGCATTTGCGGTGAATAGATGGCGCCACGAGTGCTGCGCGAAAATTGCAGTTCGAAGTTCCCCAGGGTCACCAATGAAGGAGGATTCGTTCTCGGTACCTTCCGTTCCGAAAGCACACACCCTACCCCTAGGCCAAAATGATCACTTCAGTCCAGAGGCAGTTAGTGTCTTATATAGAATCCACCGCCGCACCTGTATAGAGAATGTCATGCCATTCAGTTTTCCATATCCACCATATTATCCATCACTGAAGTAACAAACACCAGTGGTTTCTAGACAAATGTAATTGCAGCACTATATTACTCTCAGATATTCATTACATTGTCATGTAAACGACGTTGAATATAACGTGTCGACACCAATTGCTGTGAAACTGGCCATATTTGATGCTAAATTATTCCAGTTGTGGCAAGGACCCACCTCACTGCCTAATGCACAGTATGCCTGCTATCATCTGTAGTGGTACAATCAGTATCGTCGGCCATTATCTATCCAGAAGGCACCGCATCACCGTTGCTTAGTTATGTCCTTGACCACTGATTCCTCGTAAAGATAATTCGCATTACTTAAAGAAAAATAACTGTTCTCTCCTTAACTGGAACAGGTGAACTCAGAAAACCTGTTCGGTTGATGCGTGGATTCTTCTTCCAGACATATTGAATTTGCTCACACAAAATCACGCGTAAGCTATTCCTAAAGGGGGACATTCTGTTCTCTCCTTGTATATTTCTTTTTGGTGGCACTACAGACACCTATTATTGCTTTTGAAACAGGAATGCTTATCATTTACATATTACATCGCAGTTCAAACACAGTGAAACTTACACGCCATTTGTTTGCTTCCTTCATGATGTTGCTCCAGCGTGAATATACAAATACTAAACTCACACAGTGGTGCAACAGCTCATGAGGGCCAAGGCCTTCTATGCCCGTCTCAGTTTTCTTGACCTTGAGCACTGAGACAGTATAGCAGATGAGCAGATGTTCCAGTCAGGTGGTCCGTCTGACGCGAAAACTCCCAGTGTTTAGTTCCCAAGCAAGCTTGGTATTCATTTATTGACCAACTAAAGGGATGAACGGCTGAGTCGATCTTTCCGGGCCCGGATTTTGAAACTCGGACCGGAAGCGCGATACGCTCCCACTCATTCTCAGGGCTGTAGAATATACAAATAGCTCCATTCAATTTATTACGGTAAAATTGGAATATATTTTATTTAATTCATTCTGTCATAACTACAAAATAAGATTTCTTTCTTCATTCAGAATATCCCAAATTGCCTGTTCTCTAATTTCCATATTCTTCTTAAGTGAATACACGTATGCAAGCTTTTATTATTTCACTTAATTTCTTAATAATTCTTCAGCCTTACCTTTACATAATAAAATAGATTTTTAAAAGCATTTTAAACACCTTTGTCGTGCAAAAATGTGCCGATTTTATAGTTAATTGAATTTATTATGTATATTTACATAATAATGATACTATCAAAATCTTATTTTTAAGAAAGTTGCTTAAATTGAGTTTAATAATATTCTCCCTTTTTTCTGTATAGAATCGAATTCAATTATATTGTACTTTTTTTTAAAAAAAAATATTAAGTAACTTTAAAGAAACAAATTATGTCTCGAAATTATTCGAGTAAACGAATATTAAGTACATTAAGTTTTGTGCTTCCCGAAATGACTATTAAATTTATATGTAAGAAAGTTATCTTTAAAAACAGCTTACTTCCAAATTAATTTGAGCTCATTTTCCTCCTTATTTCATTTTTTATTACATTATGTATTTTAAAAATTCTGATGGCAGCATATGTTAAATATTTTTAGTTATTTTTCAACACATAAAAACTTTTTTTAAAGCAAGTCTATAGATTTTTCTTATATGTGTAAATAGTTTTATGTGAATATTCTTCTTTTCAAAATTCAGAAATGCTACTTGGCATTCGACACTGAATAAATTTTTTTCCTTCAGAATACCTGCAACATAAATTAAATCAAAACTTCCCGCGGGATTTTTAATAGATAATTTTAAATATTTATAATATTTTTTGCAAAAAAGGCAACCCTAAAATAAATATAATCACCCAGCAATTTTCTATGTATCAAATATGCAAAAAGTTAAATTTTCAAGGCCAATTATATAAATTTCAGTCATAGAGAGCGTTTTTATAGCGCAACACTATATACAAGGTGTCCGGGCTTAAAGTATCCAAAAGTTGTAGTTTATTATTAAGAAACTATTCATCAGGATGTAAGAAGCCGTTCATCCGTGGATTGCAAAAACCCTCCGAGATTTTTTGGGTCTAGTCCGATAGGCCGCACATGGGCGCATTATTAGGCAGTCTCAAAAGATAAACTTGTTACACTGACTTCATTAGTAAAGATGTGGACGCTACAGCAAAAAATGCAGTGCGTATGGTTAACGGATCAGTCACGTGTTCAGCTACGTGTTCGAACAGAATGGAATGTCAATCCTCCGACATCAAAATCTATCCACCAATGGGAAAGAACTTTAAAGGAGACGGGAATTTTGTGATGTCTCAAAAAAATTGGCTAGCATCCTTTAGTTTTCGTGATAGACATTGATGATCACACACACGCGCGCACACACACACACACACATGCGCTGTACACATCGCTGTACATGCGTAATTTATTTAAATTCCGTTAACGAAAGTGTTCACTGCACCTTTTGCTGTGGCGTCTACATCTTTACTAATGGAATCAGTGTAATAAGTTTATCGTCTGCGATTGCCGAACAATGCGCGCACCGATCGGACTTGACCCAAAAAATCTCGGAGGATTTTCCAATCCAAGAATGAACAGTTTATTACATTCTGACAGGTAGTTCCGGGGAAAAAAGCCATAACTTTTGGATATTTTAAACCCGAACACCCTGTATAGTACAGAACAAGTAACAATTGCATATGTTATATCCTTTCTTGTTGTCGACTCGTCGCTCTTTGGAAAAACAACCAATAATGCTGTCGAAGTCATTTTAGAAATTTTTATTATTTAACAGTCGTGATGCGTAAATCTGGGCCACTGTTCGAATCCTGCAAAAACAGCTGTGGTGCAATAATGATGGAAATAGCTATACAAAAAACTCATTGACAGAATAAAGGCTCTGAAAAGTTAAGATGTACGAATGCGAATGCGAGGAAAGATCAGATAATTGTGCCTGAAGTCCAAACTGCCTCAAAGGTATAATTTCCTACTATCTGATTGTTTTACTGCCTCTTTTATATTACCCGTGACACTTTTCAGCATCACAAGACTCTTCGCCATAGCAACGTTTTACAAATAGCGGCATTTAGACGTCTGCCTTTAACCTTATAACATCGACAAAGCCGTTGAGAATGGTGTAGATATCAATCATCAAGAACTGGTAGAAAAATGATATTTCTCATGGAAGAATATTATCGCCATTTTCGAAAAACATAATGCTAGGTCTCCTGTACGGCTCGCATATCTCTCGTTCCTTCTGTTGATGCTCTTCCTCAGCCAACAAGATCATAACACTTTTAGGGACATAATAAACTACTAATACCTCAAAATTCCACAGATCTGAAGGGGTTTAATTGATGAACACCTGGAAAAAGTATCGCAAGATGGGAATCAGAATTTTTATCACTCCTTACATCAACGAGTGCAAGCATAGATTCTCACCATTGTGAAGGGACATCGGTCTAGAATTCCTATGATTTTATTGCTTAATGTGCTACTACTTCTACCCATTGATGGATCTATTGCTCCGATTTTTTTGTAATTTCATTATCTGTGCTTGAGCTTACGAATGTTTAATGTCAATAACTGCAATCGCTTTCTTCATGGTTCTTCGTTTTCTTTAAAAAAAAAGAGTGTAGTTTTACCTTTACGTATATATATTACAAGTAAGGGTTGAAAAACAGCTTTCTTAATAGTTACCTTTTGTCTTTCCTAATCAAAAATAGATACTACGTTGAACAGAGCCGGGTTATATCAAATTGAAAATTGAAAGCGACAGCCAGAAGTTCGGAAGTTAAAGACCATTTTAGCATATACTGGCTGCTCTAAATGCGATGTTGTAAAATCTCTGATGTCTATTCGGTATGCTACCAAATATCCAAACTGTACTCGAGGCAATTAAAAGCAATACAGTGATTCATATTCCAAAAGTCGCAACCCTTTAAAACTGACTCGAGGGAATTCCATTCCAATTTAATTGCCCAACGCTTATAAAGGCGTATGTCGTTGGATCAATTAGTTGATGGTAAATCATACATGAAAGCTTGTAGACAAATTGGTGACTTGAAAAATGACTATAAGATGCACTCTGGTTTAGTAATACTAACCTACCTAAATCGAATTTAATCAAGATATTCCCTCTTAAAATCACAGGGATATAATTGTGTATTGTGCATGCGTTAAATAGGTCTGTCCCGTCAAGTAGAAGCTGCAAATGACGTCAACGGAGAAAGGTACTTTAATTGCATTAATGCTGGAGAAACAGCCCAAAAAAGTCCATCTGCAGCAGAACCTCCTCCCAGAGAAAGGGGGTATGAGGCTACGCATTATCCTGCACGTCGCAACTAGGAAAAGGCAGGATTTAAATCATATCCTTTCTTTAAAAACTTGTCCCGCGCGGAGTTCCTATTCAGCCCAGTTGTCTAATGCGCAACATGAAATATATTTGTTGATCACCAGGTGGATGGTTCAAATATTATATCTAAGTTAAGGTCAACGGCTTGTAGCTAAACTGAGAACATAGTTGTTCTTTTTCAAAAAAAACTTACGTACAAATTAAATATATAGCAAAAGTAAGCCGACATCTTGAAAAAAAAAACAGACGACAAATACATATATTTAAGGGGGAAAAAAGACTCTAATTTTCAATAAAAAATATCAATATTTTAATGTAAAGCAATACTGGATTATCTCAATCAGCATCAAATACTAAATAAAACATAATGCAATAAATAACATTCACCTAATATTCCTTGTTAAATATTTTTCCTGCTGTATCTGAAGGGAATCTTATACACAAAAACTGTAGATACAATTCACATCAATCCTCATTATATTTGTAGAAGTCTAGTTAAAGGTGATGAACATTGTCTCATTAGAATAATTTAATTAACCTCTTCCGGTTTTTTCCTAGCTGAGCTCGGGCAAGCAAATCGTACCATTCGGGCTCATCCCGAGTGCAGTTCGGGCACTGTGAAAATTTACACTGTGCAAACGATCTTTCCCGAATTATTTCCCTCGTGTTTTTTATAGTTTAGAATACTAATTAGAAAGTACCACTCTCGGTAGAATTTTCTACAAAAAGAGGACGCCCTTCTGTTGAGTACCCCCTTCCCCTTCACGCATCTCTGAAAGACACTTTGTTGATAACACTCCCCTAACAGAGAATAAAACTAATCCAATACGACAGTGTATTATTCACTGCTCAAACAGAGACAGTAAATGTAAGAAGGCAAAAAGAGAAATAAAATTCTACACTCACTGTCCAGATTGCAGTGTTGGGTTATATGCAGTAGCGTGTTTTCGAATTTATCATACACAGTCAAATTTTGATTAATAATTTCATAATCATTATGTAAATGCATTATGTAAACAACATTTTTAATTCAAGATAAATGCTAGATATTCTAAGCTTTATAATCTGTATAATTTTTAATCTCTAAGCTTTAATTATTAATTATTAATAAGCTTTAAATTATTTATGAATTAACAGCAAAGTCTAATGATTTATGCCATACAGAAAGCCAAATTTATAGGTAAATTACTCATTCATTTAAATAGATTTTTTTATATTAAATTTTAGGAAATTTTGTATAAGAATGGGGCTATTATGTTTAAAAAAATATGCATGTTTGAAAAGATGCATGAAATAAATTATACTTAAAAAACAACAACTAAAAAACACTCTTTTATAGTTAATCGAACTAAGTTGTAACTTAATCTTTTAGTCGCCAAATCTGGGAATGGGATCTGAAATGAGTCGCCAGATGCGGGAGGGATCTGAAAAAGGAAAATCATTAATCCTGATAATCCTGATCAGGATAATGGAATAAAATTATTATATTATTTCATTGTCATCGGTCCTGGATAAGTAAGCAAAATTTCGAATTAATCTGACGTTTTAAAGTGGGTAGAAATTGAGTTCACAAATTCCGTTACATACAAGTGAAGCTTATAAAAGGGTGTTAAAAATTGACATTTTTAAATCCATAATCCAGAAATAAAATGAGCTTGGAAGGGATTAAACTCTCAACTGAACTAAATAAAATCATATTATTTATGCTAAATTTTGTCAGTCTAAAAACTTCTATTTGCTTCTCATTTGTCAAATTCTGCCCTTTAAAAATTCATAGTAAAAAAAAAAAAATACTTATGTATTTCTTCACTTGAATAATATTCTGAGTGTTTTATGTATGTTTTATAACAGATTAATATATATTTTCCCACTTTTGCTTTAAAGCAGAATAACGCTTGTGAAAATCTTATATTTATGTTGATGTTATCATGAATATAAAGAATCATATTTTCAAACAAAAATGTTATTTTTCAAGAGTTTGATCAACAAAAAATATGAGCCAAATAAAAAACAAACAATAATAACATATACATTTCTTATTTTTCTTATCGTATATATCTTCTCTTTTAGTATAAAATATTTACCTAACTTTACGAATTTATATCCTTTTGTTTTTGTTTTTGAATATATGTACAAGGAATGTTATAGCTTCCACAGCAAAAACACGCAAAAACTGTTCTTTCTAAAGAAATATATTATTCATAGATCAAAAAAGCTTCTTGAAAAATCAGGCAAAAATGGATCAAAGCAAATAAAAAATTCATAGCAGACGATTTTTATTATTATTATTATTATTTTCCTTTGTCTTGCTTTTTCCCTCCAAAAAGTACTTCTACTTTATTGTTCGAACATGAAAAAGAAAGTAATTAATAAAAAATAAAAAATTCGAACCGTAAAGAACTTGTCTAACAACTATTATTCGCTTAACGATAATATTTCATTTATCTTGTTGATGTAATTTGAAGTTCTTTTCTCTCCCGAGACGAACACTTTAATTTGGAAGCATGTTTTGAGAAAAACATGTTTACCATAGCGTAACAAGATGTTTACGATAGCATTTCTCATGAAAGGCAAACAAACATATCATGGAATAATCAATCTTTCATTTCTACAGAAAAGCTCTGCCATTTCTTTTTGTGTTCTCTGCTATAAAATTACACAACAGATTTGCGTAAACATAAATTTACCTAAAAGCCGAGTTCTGCTGTATTGTTCCTGATATTTCTTTGTTGTCGTTGTGTGGCCTGCAATAAAAAATTATATTACTATAGTCGTTTTAAAATGAGATGAATAGAAGCTTTCTTATCCAACAATGGAAATGAATATTCACGAAGAGCTATGTGAGAACGATAAACATACTTGGCGGTCATAAAAAATATTCGAGAAGGTATATTGTTTGGCATGCAAATAAATGCAATTGGATTGCCATAAACAAAGCACTTGGAATTTTAATACAGACTAAAGTAATATTAAAATATTCAGTTTTCAATTCTAAAATGTATCTGAAAATTTTTCTTCGCAGTTATGACAACAATTCACATCCGTCTTAACTATTCAAATTAGGTTCACGGAACAGTATGGTCAATAGCAATTAATAGCTAACTAGCAGCTATCTTTCCACTTCGCTGGGTATTTCCCGAAAAATAATTTAACTGCGTTTATTCAAATAAAAAGTTACTGATTTTCAGCAGGATAGATAATATACATACTATAATACTCGCATTTTTTTAAACGAAATTCAACAAAATTGAAATAAGAGAATAATACAAGCGATAAAAAACTTGTTGCCAGATTTTATTTCATAAATACATAACAAGTAATGATTCAAATTTTAAATTTACTGTATGAAATTTTTTAAAAATCTTTTTTTGAGAAAAACTAATGCTAGAATGGATCAGAAAGTAAAAATCTGCTTTATTCCATGAAATGAATAATCTACATCGCCTATAGATGTAGAAAAAATGATAATTATCTCATTTCCATTGATATCCATTTAAAATGTCCAGTAAGTTGAGTTTAAGTAAATTATAGTTTAAAAAAACTAAGAAACAATCTTTTATAGTAAATCGAACTAAAAAGTTAAAAAATAATTCTTAATATAAGAATAAAATGATGAACGAGAAAATGAATGTCATTGGGGTAAAAGCGTGGGATTCTCTATATTAATTGTTATAATTTCTTACTATTTCTATTCCAAAATGTTGAGTTAGTGTAAAAATGTAGTACAAAGTACCCCGTGCTTTTACCAAAATGACATGAATTTTTTCTCGTAAATCATTTTTCTTACATTAAGAATTACTTTTTTAACTTTTTAGTTCAATGCACTGTATGTATTTTTTAAGTTTTTTTTTTAAACTATAATTTATTTTTAATTTTTTAGTTCAATCTACAATAAAAGCGGGGTTTTTTTTGGTTTTTTAAACTATCATTTATTCATTGTTGAATTTATCCTTGAGTTTGATATTTGGAGCCGTAATTACGTGGCTGCTGGGAATAGTCTTGCTCTTCATTGATTTTCTCTTTAATTATTTTATTCTTATATAAAGAATTATTTTTTTACTTTTTAGTTGGATTCAGTATAAAAGCGTGTTTTTTAGTTTTTTTAAACTGTAATTTATTTGAAGAAGATAAAGAGATAAGGTGGCGAAGAAGAAGATAAGATGAAGGATGCGATGACGAAGAAAATAAAATTTCGAGCTTTATCAATCATATAAAGAATCTAACATCTTTAACTTCATCAAAATACAATGAATTAAATGGGCAGGTCTTGTTGTCAGAATGGAAGAAGACCGCACTACTAAAAAAGTCTTCAATGCCTAGACAATTGACACACGAAGAAAGGGCAGGCCAGATATTGATGGCCTGGAAAAAGATCTCCTAGTTTTGAGAATTAAGAATTGGAGATCACAAGCTGATAGAAGACTAGTCTAGAAAAGGTTTCTTGAGAACTCCTTCCCGTTACAATGAGAAAGTCAGTAGGATTTTGGGAAGGTAAGCGTTATATGGAATATGGCAAAAAAAATTTGTGTTCCACTTTTTTACTAGTGATGAAACATGGGTTCTTCTCTCTCTCATTAGAGTCAACTGAATTAATGGCGCGCGCTTGTAGGTACCTGCTGCCAAAAAGTTCAAAACATCTATAACTGCCGGAAAGATGATAACAACCATGTTTGGAACTGGAATGATTTTATCAGAATACTCCTCATGGTACAGCAATTCGCTTTCTGTCCGTCCATCCTGAAAAACTTAAAGGATACTTCGTCGCAAGTGATCCAGTTTATTATCCTATGAATATATCTTAATGTATGAATTAACACCAGACTTTTTGCGACCATTCAGAGCCGGTTTGTCCATTGAGCGCTTGGGGTGGGCGTCCAGGGGCTAGGAAGGGCCAGAGATAGCCTGGATAAGCTGGACTTAAACAGGTTTTCTGGTTAGAAATTTCGATCCACCAGTGTCAAGGGGGCCTGTAGTTCTCTTGCGCCCAGGGCCCGACATGAGCTTAAATTTGTCTGCAAAACCATTTGAACTGCTGGCATTGTTAAGTTGTCACATTCTCACTGCAGTATTAATTGATCTCCTCTGACTTTCATTTATTCTTCAAGGTTAAGAAACAATTGCGAGTACAATATTTTTCCTTAGTTGATAACATCAAGCAAATCGTCGAAAATTGTTCTCGTCATCAAGATGCATCTTTTTAAAACCTAGGCTTATATGTCTAGATCTGCCGTTACGATAAATGACTCAACAAATGTGACAACTATAAGGAAAAATAGGTAAATATGCTTCTTCATGTATGCTTAACTTTTCTCATTGTATATTTAAAATTTTAAAAATAAATAACAAAGCTTTATTTCCTGATACTTTTTTGTAGATGACAGATAACAATGTCTTGAATACTAAGTTATAAAAGATAATATGGTTCTGGTTTATGCATTAACATATTTTAAGAAACAAGCTATAATTAAATCATTTCTTAAAACATATTTCTTTAGAAGTATACGTGATACATGTATAAATTTTAATTCTAGTGTATATAGTTTTATCACGAAAAAATCCAAACTAATGTAGTAAAATCATTATTCCAATTTTTATGGTAACCAATACGCAGAGGTACCTCTTTTTTTATTTAAATAGGATTGCTAATATAACTACACAACGCATTTATTTCTATCTTATCTCGTTACAACAAATTTTGCTTCATAAGTAGGCTTTCATGGCTTAAATTATAATTATAGTTATTAGACTCTATTTTACTGCTAATAAACATTAAGTTCTTAACTCACTTTCACATCTCTCCAGAACTTGATATTTCTTTTTACATTCAATTTCATTTTTACATTTTCTCTTTTATAATCAAACATGCATTAACCCTTTCCCTTCCACATGGTCTACATACACCTGTGGTAAGCGCAAAACCCATAAAAACATTGGTCTTGCTATTATAACGATGGGAAGACTAATTCCCACAGTAATCTTTTACTTCTTTTTAACCTTACCATGATAAGTAGTTTCATATTGTGGCAAGGGAACAAAAGAAACAGAAGTTTACAACAACTAACAATCCGTATAGCATTAGCTCGTTAGCTAACAGACAGCTATTTCTCAAGAAATTTTTGCTGGCTTCCAAGCAAAGAAGTGTGTAGTTCTGGATGATGGTGTTTAGCCAGTGTGGGAAATTATGTGCCAAAGATAGTTTGCACACACAAATACAGTAGGACGTCATTTATCTAAATCAATTGGGACAGGACACCGTTCGGATACGCGATTGTTCGGATAATCGAAAACCGAATGCGATCCATGCAGTATATCATACTAGACACTATACAAATATTGAAAATCATCACATGTAAGAAACGTGCTTGAAGAAAAAGAAAAATAGGTGCAAAATGTCGCAATTTTACCTTCATTGTGGAAAATAATCAGTTTTTTTCGCTATACAATTTTACACCTTCGTTTTTTCACTGCAAGGTCTCTGATTCTCTTTAGCAGCAGTAGTTGAGTAGGACAGCACTCTGATTGTTGTTCGTACCACTCCATAGCTGTCTCTAACGCAGAAACGCGTTAGCATTTGCTACTTCCGTTGCTGTTGTCCTCCCCTTCATCCGTTTCATCGTCGATAGGGTCGGAATCTTCTTGCACGGAAGTCCCAATATCGTCATCACTTAGCATTTGAAATTCTTAGTCTTCCACCTCGCATGCCATCCAGGTTTCTACATCAACAAAACTAAAAAAAAAAACGTATACGCCCTCTCACTTGGAAACAAACTGACCTAATATTCTGCGCAAATGTTTATCAAATAACACACAGCTGAAATTCCCCAAATATCTCTCACCTTGGATTTTCCCATCCCTTTTGTCCTTGCAGGAAACAACTGTTGAGCATTGCACTTTTCAAAAACGTATTCGGACTTTGGTTCGGATATTTGACGCTCCGGATAATAAACGTTCGGATAAACGACGTTCTACTGTATAGACGATGTAGGGAGTGAGGTAGAAAGGGACAAGAAAAGAGGACCCGCTACATGTGTGCAGAATGTGATTGTGATGTCCCCTTGTGCATTGCAACATGCTTCTCATGTTTTCATGAGCAAACAATCACCTTTAAATTTAATTTTCTTTAGGACGGTGAATGGTTCCTGGGAAGTATTCTTCCCATTCTTAAAATTTAAATGTACTCTTAAAATTCAGCAAAATAAAATATATTTCCTTAAATGCTAGTGTTTAACTGTTAATAAAACATAAAAAACTGCAAGAAATTCAAAAGGGAAATAAATGACCCAAGAAAGGGTTAAAGGATGGATATATTAAACTACAAATCCAGGAATCTCCTTCATTTGGGAAGATGAAAACAAAACAATTCCTGCATCTCATCAAGAATTAAAATTACAATAATTGAAAAATTAATAATGAAGATAAAAATGATATAAATATGCCTTGAAATATTATTTATTCGGTAAAAAATTCCAGAAATAAGGCATTAGAAGATTCAACATAATGAAACACATTTATTTATTTTTTTAAATTCAAAGTGGGAAATTGATCAATACCTTTAATTCTTTTATTTATTTTACACGATTAAAAAAAACGGTTCTTTCAAAATTATTTCTTTCTTTTACGCGAATGATTCTCTCTGACACGATTTAGGATGGCTGATTGCGCCGAGAAAGGGTGAAGACCGAGTTAATCAATTAACTAGTAGTTTGAGTTAAGGAACTTTGAACTTGTTGGTTAAGTGGGGAAAATCCTTTTCCCAATCATTGATTAAATGTAGAACACACCCTATAAATTCGAACATAATCTGAAAGTTTTCTTCAATGATTACCAAGAATTTTACAAAGAGCTTGCAAGACCAAAAAGTGAAAAAAATAAATTAATAATAAAACAAGTGACATAAAAAAATTTCTTTAAGTCAACTCCTACTTTGAATGGATGAATAGAAAGTATTTTATTAACGATTAAAAATTTGAACAAGATATATATATATATATATATACAGTGGTATCTCGACATACGAGTGCCCCAACATACGAGTTTTTCGAGGTACGAGCCGGCGAGCGAGTGATTTTTTGCTTTGAGTTACGAGCTAAATTCGAGATACGAGTTCGGTTTAGCAGGTCGGTCGGCAGGCCGGCCACGTGGTCACGCCCATCACGGTCACTGAATCAGTTAACAGCGTGCTTCCGCTGTTATAAGTTGTGTAGTTGTGTTCGCGTTTTGTGTTGCGTTTACATTTACATTTACAGTTGTAGTTCATTTATTTTTATAACCATGGATCGGAAGAAAGTTTGTGAAAAGTCAAGTGCTAAGAAAAAGATAATGAGTATTGAATTAAAACGTGAAATTATAGAAAAACATGAGCAAGGTGTTCGAGTTGTTGACTTGTCGAGGCAGTATGGACAGTCACAGCAGCATACGGAGGTTATGCAAGAAATTGGTTTCGAGGAGTTAGAGGAAGAGGTTATTTCTACAAGTGAGATAAAGGAGATCTTAGGAATGTGGGAGAGAATTTCACAGTTCGTGGAAAAGAAACACCCAGAAAAAATTGCAACAGGTCGTGCATCTGATCTTTTTAATGACACTTGCCTAACTCATTTCCGGAACATTCTGAGGAGGAAGGAAGAAACAAACCTCCTTGGACATGTTTTTTTCTAAACGGCCTACAGGTAAAAGCGAGAAAAATGTTGCGAAAAAGGCAAAGACCAGTGAGGATATCTAATTTATGTCTTTAGATTCTCTTTTTTGTTTTTGTACAATAAATATTTGTCATTTATAAATACATTTTTATTATTTGAAACCACGTAACAAAAATAACTGGGGTGACATTTAGGGAGTTGGAACGGATTAATGGTAGTTCAGTTGTTTTGTATGGGGAAATTTGCTTCGATATACGAGTAATTCAAGATACGAACAAGGTTGCGGAACGAATTAAACTCGTATGTCGAGGTACCACTGTATATATATAGCGAAAGAGTGAACTAATAGTAGGAATTGAAAAGAGAGCCTGATATATCTGCTTTGTTGAAACAATGCACACTCGGTTTGGCTAATTTGGCTCAAAAACCGGTTTCTGACGCCAACTTTTGTCATTGTTTTAACAGTTATATTGTTACAATAATGGAGACGAATCTAAGTTGGTGTCGAAAACAAGTAATGAATTTAATTTATTAACCGGCAATTAATGAATTAATATTTGAAAAACTGCATTAACATCAAGTGTCATCCCTTACAAGCTTAAAAAATTATTTGAACGTGATTGAATCAATAGAAAGTATTTTATAAGCGATTGAATATTTGAACAAGATATATATATATATATATATATATATATATATATATATAATAGCATAATGAATGGGTTAGGTCTTTCTCGTGATATTACCATTGCGATTACAAATCAAAATAGTCTAAACTTAGTATATTAAACTTATATTAAATTTAACCTATTAATTACTTCTCACAATAATTTCAGTATACTTACGTATTATCGCAACCCATTGGCGACATTACATGAAACGAAGCACCTGGTTGCCAATTCAGCGAATACAACACATAGGAAATCATAGTTGCCAACTTGGCGTGTTATTAATAGGTTGGCGATTGCTGCAATAGTACGTAAGTACCATAATTTCTTATGACAAGAGGAAATAAAAGTGAATGACTTTCATTAAAATAAATATTTAATTTAAAAAAACATTTTTTTGAAAAAATTTCTTGACAATACTCTATTTTTGCACCATTAATTATTGATTCATGAACGAATTTTTTCAAAATAAATGCTTTTAAATTTTAAAAGTACAGCGAAATAAACACACAAAATAGTAAGCAAAGTTACATTCCATCTTCAGCGAATAACATTCCAGGAAAAAACTGAATTAAACTACGTTTTAAAGGATTATTTGAAAGATGCAAGTTTGAAAAATAATCCGAATATGTTCGGAAAGGTCACAATCATAAAACACGGTCCTCGGGCAATGGCTTTAAACTTTTCACCTGGAATTCAGGAAAAAAACTGAGAGTAAACAGGAAATGATTTCAAATGGATTTAATTATTCCAAAACGCATTTTAAATTTGAGACACTTTTTCAAAATTAAAAAAGTACCTTAAAATGGTATACATAATTGCAATTTTTTAATTTCCTCGTCTTCGAGATAAATTACTGTTTTGATTTCCCGGTAGCATTTTTAGTATTTTCGAATATTTTTGCATTTGAATGGAGAATTTTTCAGTCGAATAAGACAATTATTTAACTTAATGGTTTTAAAAATGAATTATTGCGAATCTTTATTTCTGTTCGAAACATTTGAAGTTAATTATTTTTAAATCCAAAATAATTATTTCGCTTATAGATATTGATTTGAATAAGGCAGGTTGAAGAGTTATTTTTATTTTTTTGAAAAATAGCTTGCGATTAGTAATTAATAACCCATGTCGCGCTATAAATGTTTAAAAAAGTAGCGAATTTCAATATTTAATTATATCTTTCCATTTGATGAAATGAGTGAATAATTTTTTAAAGAGAGCGCCGTTTCATTTTGAAAATAATTAAATAAGGATTGACGCCGATATAAAAATTAGATTTATAGATAATTTCAAAAACAGATTTTAGTCGATGCGCATGGGGAATGAAGTGTACCTTTAATGACTTACACGAGGGTGAAATTAGGGAGTTCCACCCTCCGCTCCACATAGAACAATTTTAATTTTTTAAACTTGTAGCATAAAGATTTTATCGTGGCATTTTAGTTTATGAGTTTTTTAAAATATAACTTCTCCCACTCCGCAAAAAAGAGCTCAATGTATGTACTGTACATCATTTTATAATATACTGTAAAATCCGGCGTATAACGCGGACTTTTAACACCAAAAATAAGATCAAAATTTATGTCTGCGCGTTATACGCCGGGTATAAAAATGAGAGCTTCAGAAATTAAAAAAAAAAAGAGACGAGTATTAAAACAAAAAACTAGACTTTTGCATAGACACTGGAATACCGTTTATTTAAAAGAAATGACATCCTAATAAACTTAAAGGGATGTAGATCTGAAAGTATACGAATTTTTCAAAATCCTGGGATAATACCTCGAATAAATGATTTCAAAACATAAGAGCATTGCACATGTAGCTATATAATCTATATAAGCCAGTAACAACCTCTGCACCATGGTGATCATTTTGGTATAGTGGTTAAGTTACTCGGTTTCGGATCCAAAAGTCCCGGGTTCCGTCCTCAGGATAGAACGCGCCACGTCACATACTACATTACAAATTCCTTCTAAAAAAGAGGTGCTCGTTATACGCCAGATTTTACTATGTATAGGATATCCGAAAAGAATGAATATACAGTTTCAAAAATGAATTAAAAATGTAAATAAAGTTTTTCGCTTACGGTTTTTATGTTCTATAAAGAAAACATTGAATTTTCTGTTTAAGGAAATGCAAACTAGAGGATGCAACATCTACGTTTTGCTACATTCCTATTCCCAAAGGGCTTCATAGAAAGAATAAGCGCAAGTTGTAGCATAGTTTATCGAATTTAAATCTGCAATACATGTGCAGCGCGAATTTCGGACTACCTGTAAACGAAGTCTACCTTCAAGATCTAAAATTTGTTTGAGGCATGAAAGATTTTAGACGATAGAAAAAGTAATGTCGAAAACAAGATCTGGTCGCACTTGCAGAAGCAGAAGTGATTACTCGTATAGTGGACGCGTTGCGTGCGACTAATAGTGCGCACGTTGAAATCGTGCAATAAAACATCGTATTGTTGTTGTTGTTGCCTATCTCCATGTCTAGCCAAGCTAGATGATCCAAGCAGAGTCCATGATCTTATTCACTCGTAAAAAGTCCAACACCATTATAGGATCTTTATATAGATCTTGTTTAGTAAGCCCCAGGCAGTCAAGAATATGTTCTGGAGATTCCTGGCAGGCAGAACACCGAACACAAGCAGGCAAAATTTTCTCTCCATCTTTAAATGTCAAAGTTCGAAGGTGGCCACTCCGGAAACGAGATAAAATAGTTTGTTCCTGTCTGCTGCACTGAAGGTAAAGAGAACCATCACACACACACACACACACACACACACACACACAGGGCGTATAGTCTCATACCAGTAACGAGCAGGAGGAATAGGTGATAGCTTGTTGTTAATATAGGTGGAGTGCAGTACTGAATAGGTGAGAGAGGCCGAGTTTTTAGTGGCTTGATCTGGGCCATCTTTTGCTAGGGCATCAGCAACTTCATTGCCCGCGATGTTAACATGCGAAGGAACCCATTGTAGATGGATCTCACGAGAAGATGAAAGGCGTTTTAATTTCTCCAAAATAGCCACTCCTGTGTTATCACCCACTTTATGCCATTTAGAAAGATATTGGATGGCACCACGACTGTCAGATAAAATCCAGATGCTGTTCGAAGCAGGAATTGAGAGTGCCTCTTTAAGGCCTGTACCAATAGCAATGTGAGAGACAGAGCAACCATCAGAGTTTCTCAGTTTAATGTGACTGGAATATTTTTGGAACTTAAATATAGATACCACTGCCAGAATGAGAGTGTTCATTCCTGTTGCCATCAGTATAAATAAGAAATGCATCATCAGGAATGTCATTAATAACTTCAAGGGCAAGTTGCCTAAGACATTCTGGTGGATCTGAAGTCTTGTCGGCATGGATTGAGACTTTCGCGTGAAAATACACCCCTGGGAGGCCCTCGGATGGGTCAATATAAGAGCTCAAGTAATGCTGTTCCACAGAGGAGGAAATCATATTGTCACTAATCACCTGACTATAGGGGCTGTTTCTCTTTAGTCTTTGATTATTATTCCAATTCTTTAGGAATTTTGATGTTTGTAAAACGCTTTGATGTTTTCTTTAGGGAACACAAAAAAATCGGAAGCAGATATCTCTGTCAGCTTACTTGTAATTAAAATTTGAAAGTGGGCTCATACTTTTCGGACACCAGCCATGTATATATATTTGAGAAAAACGATACTTAATCACTCAACACGCTATCTTTGGAATTATTAGACCTACGGACTTTTAATTTGGTAACCCAAGAATGGTTGCTGGGCGTTATAAGTTTTTTTAAAAAAAATATCTCATTTTTAGCATTATAAGCTTCAAGAAATTTGACAAGCAGTTTCTTTTGCTTAGTAGAGATCCGCTAAAGACGAGTTTTGTAGAAATTGACTTTGAGGTTGCGGTTAAGGGGGCTTAAAAGATAATTATACTTCTTTTAAACAGGATGTCCTATGTTCATAGGGACCAATTTTAAGGGAAGGTAGAGGACATCATAAGGATCCAGATTTGCGTAGCAACCCATGATCGGAAAAGTCTTCACTCGCGCTAGGCGGCGTTATTCACAAGAGCATTCTAGCAAATAGAGATCATTCCGAGGTTATAGCCATAGTGAGAGAGGGCCAAAAGTGATACTATTACCTCACTATACCTATTACCTCCCAATGATCCCTATTCACAAAAATTGATAGGCAAATTACCAAATATCCTATAGTCCGGTGCATCTCTGTGTGAATACCTTTCCCGATACAATATTTATGTTGATCGTGCATTTTCTTCTGCCAATCCGCAAATCAGGTGCATATCTGCCAGCTCGGTGTTTGTAAAACATTCCATACTCCTCTGCGGGTGAAGACAACTCAAATGACTGTGGCAATGTATGTCTAGTTCCCTTAAATGCTTTTGTGAACAATGCCACCAGCGCTGAACGAAGATGTTTCCGACCATGGGTTGCTGTGTAAATCTGAATCCTATTATGTCCCCAACTTACCCTTCAAGTTTGTCTCAATGAACCTAGAAAATACTTTATATAGAAATTCAAGTGCCGTCCTAGTTAAGGCAAGAGGCGAGGGCTTTAAGAATGTTTACCAGTACAACAGAAAGCTTAATGTTAGAGCTTGAATATCAATTACTTTAAAACAATGAATAGTTATACAACCTCACGAAATACCCAGCGAAACGGGCGGGTAAGGACTAGTACGTGTGTGTATGTTCATTTTGGTCCTGAATCCTTCTTCGAGACTTATGTTATTCATTATTCTGTTATTTCAAATCCTGTTGATGGAAGCAGTAAAATAACTACAATCAAATTTCACCCAAATTAGCTGCGTCGGGAAATTTAACAATGAGCTGATGCACATTTGTATGAGTTGCGTGCTCCACAGAATATTCGAATTGTGTGAAAAGCTGAAGGTTTTGGATTACATGAGAGTTCGACTGTTGTCCATCCTAGCGCGTTGTGTGAATTATTTTTGCTTCTCCTGTATTTTTGATGTAATTGAGATTTAATGCAAGGTCTTGCTATCATGTAACTTAAATAACAAGTATTGCTATTCAAAACAGAAATATTAAATTATAATCAATGTAAAAAAAGAAACAATTATATAACTTGAATTTGGCCTGAATCGACGACAGCCGATTACGACATCCTCCAAAATGGTAATCACAAGGACATACCACATATTTATAAAAAAGAAAATTTAAAAAAAGTAAAATACGTTTAACACGAAAACACTTAAGGCGAATATCGGTTAACACGAAATAATGCAACAGTCCTGAGAAACTACATAAATTTCTTTCAAGCATTTTTTCTCTTTACACAAAAGGAAAATCGCTTAACACGAAAATATTTTTTTTTTGTGAATGAACAAAATAAGGAAAACGCCAACCACGAATACAAGATTTAAGAGGAGTATGAAATATAAGAGAGGTTGTTTAACATGTTTCGTAGAAAAGAAGCTAATTTGGCTTTGATATATCCTCGGAATAGCCTGTGACACGAGTCAGTTTTGTTTATCTCTCAGCTGCTTTCACCCGTTATCCCAACAAACACCACGAAAAAAAATCTTATCTCTCATCATTTACTTTTGGAATTCAGTGACGAGTACATAGCAGTGTAAGTACAAATCAGTGAATTGGCTCGCGTTTTTTTTTTTTTTTTTTTTTTTCTATTTTAAAGAAATTTCAAACGAGTACAATTAATGATTTCTTTGCGGACTCGAAATATTTTTCATTTGAGGAAAGATTTTTTACTTAGATATATATAGAACCAAAAGCGGAAAAGAGAGTACATGTAATTTTCTCTTTTCAAACAATTAAATCTCTCCAGCAATGACATTCAATAATTTACGAAATAGCTGTAAGTTTATCTTTAGAGATATCTCTATCAGATTTTTTTGGTAATTCAATAAATATCCATAATTCTGAAGATGTTTGTCAAATTTACTATAACTTTCATTCACTCAAAAATTAACAAATTTGTAGAGTAGGGCAGAGTGTCACCGAGAATTGTACCACGTGCCATATGTTGCCGACCCCCTATATAAATCAATGGAAGTGAAAAATTATTGAGATTATGGGAAACATTAACAAACCTTACCAAGGATTGAATAATTTTTCATATCTTCTCAAATATGAATCCAATGTAAAAATTGAAATGAATTTCTTTAAATATTTTAAATATTTATAACATAGAAAATCTCTTCCGTAAGCATTTTAATTTCACAGTACGCAACACGATTTAAAATAAAACGTATTGTATATTTCTCCAATTTTTTTTCTTAAATTATCAAGATCCCAAAACAAGATATCATGCAATAATATTTATCATATGTAAAAGTAAGCACTTTTTCTATTTACAAATGGAAAAAAAAGTTCGAAAACGAAAATAATAATATTCAGAGTCAGATGCTCTCAGTTAAAGATAAGATATGGAAATGAATAAAAAAATTATCTTTTGTCTTATAAGTTTAATAGGGAAAAAACAAAATTGGTAATATGTTTCGGTTGACAAAACATCACATGGGTGTGTGTGTGTGTTTGACTAACAATAATATTATGTAAGAGGCAATTGATAAATTATGAAAAACATGACGAAGAAAAACAATTATTTAATGAATTCCATTCCTTTCGATTGTTCTTGACTGTTTTTACATAACATCTATTGGTAAATGATTCATAAGACTTTAAATTACGTTGTTGTAATTTTGCGATTGCAAATATACGGGTTTTTAAGGTTATATTGTAGTTTCTATGTTATATAACTGCATTTATCTCAATATTATCATGTAAATCGTATCTCATAAATAGCATAGTAAAAAATTGTTAAAGAATTTTAAATAGATTATTGATTTTTGAAATTCTTATATTTTTAAGTACTTAACGTATGTGTTTTTTATCATCATAGCTTTTCTAAGATATCCGACAACGTTCGGAACCGTGATGAGACCGCAGCAATCTAGTGGTCAAGGTATCGGACTCGTGCCATGAGTTTGAGCCTTATACCGCTGAACACTCACCGTGCAAAGGGGGCCGATGCATGCTAAATATGTCGAGGCTCACACGTCCTCCTGTTGGTGTGGTGTGGAAGTTAGTAGAAGGTTTCCAGCTTAGTTGTCGTCCTTGTCACTTGACCAGCCCTCGTGAAGCTTTGTAGTGTGACGTAAATATAACTCGTTCACGCAACCGTGGTTCTGCAAAAGCGTACAAACGAATATTTCTTTTAATATTTAGTGTCACTTAGATTAGAATACACGTATAAAATTGTTTTAAGACTACTGTTACAATTAAAATTATTTAAATGCAATGTTTTAGCAAAAAACAACAACAAAAAAACGGAATTTAGAATTACTTATTTTCAAAACATTCTCCTTTTATGAAAAGTGCTTCTATAATATAACTGTACTGTCGACTCTCGATAATTCGAAGTTGGAGGGGCCAATGAAGGGAGGACCAAGAGGGTAGAAAAAAACTCCCAAAATACACAAAGAGAAATTTTTTTCTAACATTTTTTTAAATTTGAAACTATGTAATAAAACAACAATTTTGTGTGTGAATGTATGTATAAAATTAATTTAAAGTATTTTTAAAAGTATATATTATATACAGTATAAATATTATACAGAAGTTAAAAGTCGTACTGTATTAAAAGAATGCATTCAATACATGCATACACAATCTTACGCATCTCTTCTTCACAATAGCGGACCATCCTTTCTGAACACATGAATAGTAAGACCACGTGAAAAACGAAAGATATGGACCGCTGCAAATGGCGTGGTTGGTCTATTGTCCACTAGAAGAAGGAAAACAATAAAAGTGTCTTTTCGCCTGAGAAACCAGAAAACACAAAGAAGGGATGAAGACAGATGGTCATCAAAGAGGCTACGTTACAGCGGAGACACGCTGAAGCAATACAACGCAAAACTTCTAAGCTCCAACCCGTCTGTTACAGAACTGTACATGATAGTGAGTGTTTGAATTGTCGGGAGTTTTATAAGATAACTTCGAATTATATCGTGTGTTTTAACCTGGCCAGCCACAGATTTTACTTTGAAATATTGAGTGTACCCAAACGTATTGTTTTTGTTCGAAATATCAAGAGTTTATCTAGGGACTGAGCATATACTTCGAATTATCGAGAGGTTCGTATTATCGAAGGTTTGAATTATCGAGAGTCGACTGTATTTTGCTTACTATAGCTATGACTTCTCCAGAGATCATGAAGTAGGGTTTTTGAAAAATTCACATTTTATTCACACAGTTACTATCAACTGAAATAATTATCTGCGTTTATTTGTCCTCCACTCTGATATATTAAAATATGGATAAATCCACTTCTAAGCTATTTCTTTCTAAAATCCTAGTTCAGGCTCTGTACAGAGGTCCAAGCTATGTATAAACAAATATAATATTTTAGAAGCATTTCCCTTAAAAAGAGAATGTTTTCAAAATAAGTAATTCTATGTTCATTTTCTGTCAAAATATTGCATTTAAATAATATTTTTTATTGTAATGATTTTTCTAAAATAATTTTATATGTGTATTTTAATCTAAGTGACTCTTTTTTATAAAAGAAATGTTAGTTTGTTCGCTTTTGCAAAATCACGGTTCCGAACGTAGTGGGATACCAGCACACATTTAGGCTTCAAATATTAATGAATTATTGAAAAGACTTTTTTTCTTTCTGATATTTCATTTTCAATGTATCAAAAAGAAAAATTCTGTGAAAGATACCAACGGGTATTGAAGCGGATTGTAATGTCTAAAAAGCGAACAACTGCGGCAAAAGTAATAGCAGAGCTCAATCAGCATCTAGATTCTCCAGTGTCAATGATTACAGTTAGAAGGCCCTTTATAAACATAACATTTACGGCAGAGCAGCAATTCCCAAGCAACTTGTCACAGATGTCAATACCAAACGTTGTCTCCAGTGGCGTCGCCCTCCCAAAACTGGGGATTGCAATACCGGTATACCGAATACCAGTATTTTGAGCCATTTGTACAAGTTTAAATACCGTTTTTTCGGTATTTACCAGAATTTTTTTTAAATTGTCTACGCTATATGTTCAGTCTAGCCAACATAGCAAAATAGTATACGTTTTTGTTTTTATGTCTTCCTAACGGGCGAAATTAATTAGACTGTGAATATAAAGCTGCATCGTAAAATCAAAAGAAGTGATAAAATATGTGAATCATCCAAGGAGGCGGGCTAAAACTATCCTATCACAGCTCAGAGCGATACTGCACACCACAGGATTCGTAGTCAGATATTCGTATCTGTGAAATTAAGGTTGTAATTGTGAAGAAAGTGCGAAATATTCCGATATTTTTTTTAATTGGTGAGTTTGTTATTCACATTGTATCTGCATATCATATTTTAGGGTTCAAAATATTGTTCAGATTCATCATATATATACTCATAAATAATAACCCATAATAATGAATAAGAACAACTTTAAAGAACATAAAAAATCAGTTCATAATACTTCATTTTGGTTTCATTATTTATTTGATGAAAAGAATATGGTGGCACAATGTAAAAAATGCTCAAGAGTTATTAAAGTGAATGGAGGAAGTACAAGCGGATCCCATACACATTTAAAAACGAGACATGAAACAAATATTTTAAATAGGAAAGAATCTAATTGAAATGAAGATACAAATTTAAGAATAGTTTCTAAGCCCAAGCCTTCAGGGATTTTAGATTATTTTGAAGAAAAAACAAATAATTTGTATGAAATTATAAGTAAAATTACAGCATTAGATGATTTGTCATTTCAAGTGTTCTGCACTTCTACTATTAATTAAGAAATTAAGAAAATCACCTTCGTGATTCTTTACATACTGTCATAATTTTATAAGTTTCAAATTATTTTTTATGATATTTACAGTCTGTAACAAAACTGTTACAGACTAAACACTCATGTGTTTTCTTTCTTTTTCTGAAATTTCTACTACCGGGGGTTTAAAACCGGTATCCCGGTATTAAGATCTAAAACGTACCGAATACCGGTATTGAACTTTTGGTCTGATATTGCAATCCCTACACAAAACCTATTCGATTGATAAGTAGAAAAAAGTAATATGGTCTGACGAGTCTCCTTTCTCACTGGATCTATAATGATATGGGTCCACCATGTCGTGGTTTTCTGCTGGACCAATCATAACCATGTTGTTGTTACTTATCTCCTTGTCTAACTTCTGCTACACGAGATCTTTGAGTTTATTCACCCTCAAAAAGTCATAAACTAGCATAGGAAGACCTAGCAAGTCATCGTAGGCCAAACCCAGGTATCCAAGAATGTGAGTCGGGGAAGCCTGCTCGATGTTACATTTTGGACAAATCGGATGGGTTTCATGGCCACCCTGGAAGGTAAGAAATCTTAAATGTTCACTGAGAAATTTGGAAATTGCCGTCTGGGTGCGTCTGTCGCAACTCATAGCAAGGGATCCTCCAGGGGAGTCAGCTCGATACCAAATATGAACCGGAGGGGATGAGCCATGTCTTTTTATCAATATGTTTTCTGGCAGAGTACAGCTCAAGATAGGTCAGGCAATTACACTGGTGTCCAAAAGTTAAGCATAAGTCGTAAAATGCGAAAAACATGGAGTAAATACTCGTAAAATTATTCCAAATTTCTTGTGGATATTAATTGGGGGAAGAAGAAACATTGGGTTTATGCAAAACTTTTCAGTCGACTACGTCCTGCGCGAAACACCAGCGCATGTCCGAACGCGGAGAAACCGATTCACGCAGCATGGGCAGTTCAGACAAGTTTCGTGCAACTGCTGTGCGAAGGAACGTTGTTAACCGTCAAACAAGGTGAATGATGGCACAAAGACGCCAACTGGACATGTTTACAAAAGGAAGAATCGCTGGAATGCTGGAATCCTCACGAGCACAAACCGAAGTGTCTCGAATTCTGAATGTGGACCAGTCTGGGATCTCAAGACTGTGGCAGAGGTTACAAAGAACGGGAGATGTTACCTAATAACCAGTATCAAGTCGATCAAGACTCACAACCCCTCGCCAAGACCGATATCTGGTAATAAGTGCATGACGTCAGAGGGGCAGTACTGAGAGAGCACTGGATTTGGCACTCACAGTCGCCACAGGAATACGAATTTCGAGACAAACTGTTTACAGGAGACTCAATCATGCTGGCCTGTAAGCCAGAAAACCAGCAGTTTGCATTCTCCTCACGTCTGCGCATAAACGCGCTCGTTTGAACTGGAATCTAAAACATCAACATTGGAGTGGGGAAGAGTGGGCCAATGTGATGATCAGTAACGAGTCCCGGTTTAGTCTGAGTAGTGATTCTCGGAGGGTAACGATATGGAGAGAACGTGGAACACGTTTTGAACCAAGAAACATAACGGAAAGACATCATTTTCCATCAAGGGGAGTAATGGCATGAGCAGGCATCATGATGGACGGCAGCACAGACCTCCATTTCTTTGACACGGGGTCTGTGACTACTCAAAGATACAGAGACGAAGTTCTTGAGCCTTATGTTCGTTTGTTTCGAGGTGCTGTCGGTCCTGACTTCATATTCATGGATGATAATGTGCCATGTCACAGAACGGTGCTGATTGATGACTTCCTTGAAACGGAAAACATCCAGCGCATGTCGTGGCCTGCGAACTCCCCTGATTTAAATCCTATCGAGCATGTATGGGATATGCTCGGGAGACAAATTGCAGCCGTTTCGCCCCCACCAAGCTCCGTTACAGAACTGAAGAGAGCTCTCCAAGAAGCTTGGAACCTTTTGAGCCCACAACTCATTCATCATCTCATAGCAAGTATGGTAAATCGCTGTGCAGCGTGCCTGGCTGTCAGAGGTGACCACACGCTGTATTAAACTGCAGCATCGGTATTTTATTTAATGTTTTCTTTCCTTTTTTCCTTTAAAGTGTGAATCCTTTCTTTGCTCAGTTTTCTTTCAAACTGCTACTTTGGATAATAAAATTAATTATTAACATTCTTTTGATTTGCTTCCTTATTTTATAACCATTTTACAGTCGCATATCACGTTTCCCGCCATTTTGATTTACAGTTTCTTCTTTATTCACATAATTATCAGTTATGCTTAACTTTTGGACACCAGTGTAGATGTAGCCAGAACCTCTCTGGCACCCTCCTTCGCCAAGGCATCTGCCTCCTTATTACCCTAAATATCTACTTGCGAAGGGATCCAATGGAAGTGCACATGACAAGATGACGAGAGTTGTTTTAATTTATTAACAATAGAAGTTCCAGTTTTATCACCAATGCCACTCCAGTTCGACAAATGCTGTATGGCTCTTCGACTATCAGACAGAATCCAGATGGACTTGGATCTAAGGAAGACAGAATATAAATTAGTCCCTCATCGATAGCGACGAGTTCACTTCTAAAAACTGAACTAAAATCAGAATTTCTTTTTTTTAATTTAACAATCCCATTGGTGTCTTTGATAAGTACTCCACTACCAGAGTGAGAATCCTCGTCTTTGCTACCATCAGTATATACAAGGCACATATATGCATCCCCAAATGCACATATATGTAGAAAATGCTGATCTAAAATGTTTAAAATACGATATGTTAGTTCTAAAAGTTTACTGTACTTGTACACTATATTCCAACACTATGTATTTCATGTTAATTAAATCATAACATTAGCTACAATTTTATTAAAATATTCGGTATAGATTAAGTCCTAGACTACCAGACTGCGCTTTCTAGTATCGCCTGAAATTCCAGATTTCTGAGGATACAGACCTTGACGTTACGACGCGCATTTCATTTTCCCTTTCGACTCTAAGGCACACGCTGGTTCGTGTTTCGTTTCATTTTCTAAAGTTTGTGTAACTATTTTTATTCTTTATTTTTATTTTTTCTTGCCAACACTTTATCGTCATTGGATTTTAACGAAAGTGACACTAAATGAGAATATTTGATGGAAATCTGATGAATACGAAAGTCACTCTGATACGGATTTATCCATTCGCGATGAAGAAATAAGAAGTAGAACAAAAATGACAAGGCACTTATGTAACGTATATGTGGTAAAGTTTTCTGTTCTAAGGAACATTTCCAGCGATTTACAAAGATTCGTAATTTTATTTCTAATTATCCAATTTTTTAAAATTTTGGTAACTCAGACATTTTGTAGCTTAATTTTTGCAATTTCATACAATCCCAAGAAAAGAAAATCTACCTTATAATGCTTCCTGTGACGATTACACTGATTTTACATCTAAATATATGTTCAGAACTGATCTATTAGCTATCACGTATGGTCTTTCATTAATTAATAACACACAAGACCAAGCTTTTTCTGAAATTTGGATTGTGACGGACAGTCGATCCTCCATTCAACACTTATCGAATTGGCCATCTATAGGCGAGAGTACCAGCAGGAGTATTCTACACAGTTTTCAAATCGGCACCCTATCTATCTACAGTGGGTTCCTTCTCATGCAGGCCTGCCCGGGAACGAAGTAGCGGATGACCTTGCGAAGGCGACTGCCAGCGATCTTGTGGATCTGGAAGACCACATGGTCCTTATGTCGACCGAGATCAACTCTAGAGCTGAAGAATTAATATGTAGAAACTGGGTTGTCCCTCCTGTACACCCATGGTATTTTCAAAGACACCCTGGATCCGCCATATCATTTAAGGGTTCCAGTTGTTATCAGATGGCATTCTCGTGATTTTTGATTGGTCACCTGAGGTGCATGAATTTTGAAGGTGGCAAAAGGAGCTTTTCAATTTGCACCAAATGTGATATCATTTCTTTTTCTCCTCAGCACATTCTGCAATGTCAGGGGTTTTCTGGTGAGGAGGCTTTTGCTTCCCCCCTGCTGTTAGACTTCGGGCAGATTTATGGGATCATGGGTCTGGTCTAGTTTCACTAGACCAGATAGGGATTAGTCCCACCACCACATCTAAATAAGCCTTGTATCCAAATTAGGTAACAATAGGATTTGGCCTTATACATAGCATATATCCACAAGTGCAGTGCTTCTCGAACTTTCAATATTTGCGACCCAATATTCAATCATAATTTTCTTTGCACCCCCTTCCATACATTAACAATGTATTGAATTCAATAATAATAATATACTTTGACGCTAAAGCTACGATACGACTTTAACCTCTTAAGTGCCACCAGTGTATATAAACGTCTCCCTGAGCTAAAGCATTAATTACCCGGACGTATATATACGTCTTTCCGAAGTACGATCTTTTCTGTGCACTGCTATCCATAAAATTATTCTGAAGACTATAGAATGTAACAAAGGACCTTGACAGTGTTTGCAAAGGATTTACTTATTTCAGAGGATTTGCTTATTTATTCCTAAATCTCCCCCCTTCCCCCCCCCCCCAATAGATCCCATACGCTCGCCTACGTGAAAGACAGTGGCATTGAGGAGAGAATCGAGCAACAATCAGCAGTTAAGGGATTAATTATAAATTGCACAAATTATCAAGATAAACGTTAATTTTTGTGCATATAATTATATATATGACAAGCCCATGAGGGGGGGGGGGTCATTGATAATTATGAAACTTGTTCTTAACTTAGTACTGTTAAATTAATTATAAAATAGATTGTGCAGTACTGATACATTTATAAGTGCATTATAGCAGTGTAAATGTGTATTTTATTTTTTATTATGTCAGAATTTATTTTGTTTATTTACTTTCATTAAATAATTTTTTATTTTTGACTTTTGAACATGCTTGCACCCCTCTGGTAGAGTTATCACGACCCCCTGGGGGGTGATAGTTCGAGAAACGCAGCACTAGTGGTACTCAAGGAGTTAATCAGTTACTACGTCATGTTTTTTCCAGCATTTGTGTTAAATTTTAAAACATGTTTAAATTTGTCTTACATAAAAAAGCTCTTAATAAACTAAATTAAAAGTTGTTTTAATGACTTTTCTTCGTAAAGATAAATAACCCTATGCAGTTTGCCTATGCCCTTACTTTAGTTTATTAAATTGTGATTTTACAATCAAATGTTTTTAAGAATACACGTCACAAGTTCATGGTAATTGCTGCTGTGCATCGTGAAGCGATTAGCCATTACAAAGGTTTAATAAACTTAAAATTGCGTAAGCCTCCAACCAATCCTATGAAAGAGCAATTACACTATTTTTAAACGCAATCCTAAGATAAAGAACTCCCAAAAAAATCAACTCCTTATGATTTATTGGCTGAAATTTTAAATTCGAAATCAGTTCGTTAGGGATGTTTTTAAATAATTACAACGTCAATTCGAGCCATTAGTGTCAGTTGCTATCTTCCAACATTAATCATCGGCGCTGTTTTACATTAATCATGCCAAAATTGCGCCAAATTCTTTAAATGGCGACATTACGAATGAAATTGTGAATCGCACGGTTCTTATCAGCAAAAATCTTTTGGAACAGAAAATGTTCTCTGAAAGATTAGTCGCTATTCATTTTTAGCTTTCACGTGTAGTTCTTAATTGTTTTTTCCTACCAAAAATAAGAGTAAAAAAATGTTCTACGGCATTCTATTCACGTGCGCAGAACGTGTAAAGGTTCTTGTTCGTTGGTGTTCTGAAAAACATATCACTTGATCGGATCAGATAACACAATGTCGACAGGAAATTGTCGATTTTAATATTTTCTTGCTTCTATTGTCATGTGCGATAACAATCTTTGTTTTTTTAATTGCATATGTTAATAACAATAATCAGTGAAGACAAATTATTTCTTATCAATAATCAATAGCATTTGTTTCTTTTGAGAAATCAATGATTTTATACTTCCTTTGAAATTACTGTCTCAGCTCAAAATTATTTTCTTAATGATTATCCTGTAATGAATTCTGCATATCATAGAGCTACATTTTTTTATATATATAAATTTATGACGAAAGACTGCAACATTAATAACATCATGTTTCGCAATATAATCAAAGAAACAATAGGGAAATGTAAAGAAAAATGAAAAGCAAGTGAATTTAAACTGTAATCCAATGCTAATATTAAAATAGCAGACTAAGGGAAATAAAGGATAAATTAAAAATAGACACTAAAAATAATTTAAAGGGAAAGAAAATTTTAAAAACAATTTTGAAAGCGCGCGTGCTTTAAAAATATTTAATATTTACCGTAAAATCTGGTGCATAACGCGCACTTTTAACACGAAATAATAATATCGAAATTAACTGGCGCGGGTTATACACCGAATATATATAAGTGATAGCTTTTAAAAAAAAATGAAAAAAATAGACCCTACATTACGTAGATCAGGTTACTTTCAAATGGCTATATTTAGAAATTAATACTAAGAAATGACCTAACTAAAGAAGAACTACAAATCTCAATCACACACATGCTTATTTATTTACACTGGTGTCCAAAAGTTAAGCATAAATCATAAAATGCAAAAAACATGGAGTAAATATTCGTAAAATTATTCCATATTTCTTGAGGATATTAATTGGGTGAAGAAATAACCTTGGGTTTATGCAAAACATTTCAGTCGACTACGTTCTGCGCGAAACACCGGTGGATGTCGGAACGCGGAGAAACCGATTCACGCAGCATAGGCAGTTCAGACAAGTTTCGTGCAACTGCTGTGCGAAGGAACGTTGTTAACCATCAAACAAGGTGAATGATGGCACAAAGACGCCAATTGGACATGTTTACGAAAGGAAGAATCTTTGGAATGCTGGAATCCTCCCGATCACATACCGAAGTGTCTCGAATTCTGAATGTGGAACAGTCTGTGATCTCAAGATTGTGGCAGAGGTTTCAAAGAATGGCAGATGTTACCCAACAACCAGAATCAGGTCGACCAAGACTCACAACCCCTCGCCAAGACCGATATCTGGTAATAAGTGCGCAACGTCAGAGGGGCAGTTCTGAGAGAGTACTGGGTTCGGCGCTCACAGTCACACAGGAATACGAATTTTGAGACAAACTGTTTACAGGAGACTCAATCATGCTGGCCTGTAAGCCAGAAGACCAGCAGTTCGCATTCTCCTTACGTCTGCGCATAAACGCCTTCGTTTGAACTGGAATCTAAAACATCAACATTGGAGTGGGCCAATGTGATGTTCAGTAACGAGTTCCGGTTTAGTCTGAGTAGTGATTCTCGGAGGGTAACGATATGGAGAGAACGTGGAGCACGTTTCGAACCAAGAAGCATAACGGAAAAACATCATTTTCCATCAAGGGGAGTAATGGTATGGGCAGGCATCATGATGGACGGCCGCACAGACCTCCATTTCTTTGACACGGAGTCTGTGATTACTCAAAGATACAGAGACGAAGTTCTTGAGCCTTATGTTCGTTTGTTACGAGGTGCTGTCGGTCCTGATTTCATATTCATGGATGGTAATGTGCCATCTGATTGATGACTTCCTTGAAACGGAAAACATCCAGCGCATGTCGTGGCCTGCGAACTCCCCTGATTTAAATCCTATCGAGCATGTATGGGATATGCTCGGGAGACAAATTGCAGCCCTTTCGCACCCATCAAGCTCCGTTACAGAACTGAAGAGAGCTCTCCAAGAATCTTGGAACCGTTTGAGCCCCCAACTCATTCATCATCTCAGAGCAAGTATGGTAAATCGCTGTGCAGAGTACCTGGCTGTCAGAGGGGACCACACGCCTTATTAAATTGCAGCATCAGTATTTTATTTAATGTTTTCTTTCATTTTTTTCTTTAAAGTGTGAATCCTTTCTATGCTCAGTTTTCTTTCAAACTGCTACTTTGTATAATAAAATTAATTATTAACATTCTTTGGATTTGCTTCCTTATTTTATAACCATTTTACACTCGCATATCACGTTTCTCACCATTCTGATTTACAGTTCCTTCTTTATTCACATAATTATCAATTATACTTAACTTTTGGACGCCAGTGTACATGTATATAGGAGAAAAGCGACTGACACTCACACACTCCTCACGAAATCTTCGTAACTATACACCAACAAACTTAAAATTTTGTAGGCATGTATCTTTTATTGACTTGATGACTGTTGAGAACGTTTTTTGCGAAAATTGACTTCTAATGGGGAGGGGGGGGGGGTCGAGTGCTTTATTGATAAATATTTTCGTCTTAGAACTATTAGACCTACATATTTAAAATTTAGTAATCATGCTTCTTTTGTGGAGTAGAGATTTGAAGAAAATGAATTTTGCAAAAATCGACTTCCAAGAGCGATGGAGGGTTTCGGGAGATAAAAATTAAAAAAATTAATGTTTTTGAGCCTAATTAAATCTATAGAGTTGAAATTTATCAGGCTTATTTATTTCATTTTGTAGAAATATGCAATGGACGGATTTTTCGAAAATTGACTCCCAAGGACGAGAAGGGGGATGTTGAGGGAATCTTTATAGATAAAAACAATTCGTGCTTTTGAGTTAATAGAGTCTCAGAATTGAATTTTGCCAAACATGTTTCGTTTGTTGAGTAGAGAGCTGCGAACAAGTTTCACAGAAATCGTCTCTCACAGCGGCATAAAAGATAATATTTATATACAGACTGGTAGATGAACGTGCGAAACAACGGGTTACTTAGATTTATATATTTATTTTATTTCACTTATTTATTAAATCTATCTTTCCCTAGAGTTTATAATGTACAGTTTACTCACGAATTATTTAAAATTTTAATTAAATTCTGAATTTATTAGCTTTTTTTTAACTTCTCTAAATCAATTGTTATATGTCTCACATTTCTCCCGTGCGATAAACAGGTTTGCCTACTAGTATATATAAATACATATATACGTTTGTGTAACAGAGGATTTTAAAAGTAATCGGATACTTATCACAAATTCTTAGAAAAAGTTCTATAGTTGGAATTCATTCAGGGAAAAAATTAAGTACACTTTTTCAAATAATATAAAATCTAATATACAGGGTATTGCCGAATCCGACCGATAGATTCAGAGGAGTGATAGTAAGCTGCATGGGAACGACAAATCACCGCCGAACATGGGGTCGCAAACCACGTTCAATTGTTGAAAATTGCGGCAATAATAGCCGTCGATTGGACAGTGAGCTAGAAGAGGGGATTGACCACACCTACTGCCTGAAAGCCAAAATGGCACAAATTACTATGTTCTCTACAGCACGTTCACCCGGAATTGCTACAGGAAGTACACGCAACTGCGCACCATAATGTGTGGTTCATGCACAATAGTACACCAGTGCATTTTTAATTGCGGTACGAAACCACCTCCATGTTACATTTCTCGGAAGGAGAACTGGGTGTGGCGAATCCGTTGCTAAGCCTCCATGTTCCCCGGACCTCAATCCCTTGGATTTCTTCTTCGGGGGGCCTCCTGAAATCACTTGTGTATGAGAAGCCATTGGTCACAGAGAAGGATCTCATGGCACAGATCGCCGTCGTTTCAGCTGATATCGCCAACACATCGGATTTGTTTGAACGCGTCCGACAATCCAGTGGTCATGACACTCTCTTGTCAATGCATTTCTGACATCGATATACCCTATAACCTTTTCCCTCTCTCTATATTAGATAATAATAGAACCAATAATATTCATCAAAACAAATGAATAGTGGTCTGTTTTCTGCAATTAAACGATTTAGTTAATTGGGTCTTTATAAAAAAGCCAGCTAATATTTCATCAGTGGAACTGTGCATCTTTACTGCTAGTTATTTCTTACAGGTTCACCTAAAAGGTATTGGAAAACAAATATATTTATATCCCTTTCTATGGTGATTCGTTGTGTGTGTTCCCGTGATCCCTACTATTACACCTCTGAAAATGTCGGTCGAATTCGGCAACACCCATAGCATTATTTAATACTGATTATTTTTTTTTCTTTGAATACAAAAGCAATTAATACAGATAGCCAAAGAGTGAATTACTAAAGTGATCAAGCACAAAACCTTTTTGTGAAATAAATTCGCCAAAACATCACCATCTACCGCCTTTTAAGCTTTTGCATTATGAAAAAGTTTAAAACATCGTTTGTTTTTAAAAATTTTCCACTTAATATAATTAATAGTTTCTAATCGAAAGGCAACAACGAACGATGTTCGGAAAGAGATTGTTTTTCGATGTAAAAGAGATAAAATATTGCGAAGTAATGCTAAATTGGTTAATTCATTCCACCTGTTGTTATCTATGCGATAAACTGCCTTGAAGAGGAAAATCGAATTAAAAACAAATGAAGTAGCGATCCGGCAAAGGTAATTTGATATGATAAGGAATTTATTATTAGAAAAATTGGGAAGAATTCACGTTTGATTATTGTGAAGACCTACAGATTTCAATAATTTTTTTAATTATTTTCAATTGCATATTAAACGGTTAGACATGCATTGAAATCCCCTGGTTTTAAAACGACCATTTAGTAACGTCATATTTATTTCTTCTCGAATTTTTTGTTGCCACTCGTGGAGCCCTTGTTGTGACCTCAGGCCACCCCTTTCACTAATACCTCCCTGTCTATCTGAAAATACTGCTGGATGTGTAGGCGGACTTAAATGATCAAAAGACATAATTGCAATTCAAGCAGATTTATTGATTCTTATCAGTAAATACGTTTATACACACACAATTCACTTTAAGAAAAACAACTGAGAGCGGGGAATCAATACTAGCGGAATACACAGAATATCAACTGAATCTAGGAAAGCTTAAACGCGCACAATTACAGCTACGCCACGTGCGAATAATCTCAATATCTTAAGCAAAATCACTGACATTATATTTTACATCGGTTGTTCCTTCGTGACGACTTCGACCCTTTTAATGCCTGGAAGAATGGGTGAAGAATCCACGCTCACACACACACACAGTAATAATGATTTTCTCTATTTTCAATCCGCTTCTCTTATATCTACAATTGTCAACAACTTTGTGTCGACGTCTCAATCTTTAATTCACTTGACTTCTCTCTTCCTATGACTTAACTTCTTAACTCGTGAAAACCGAACTTATATAATATATCTTCTTTACATAAATCACGCCTGGCTCTCGGTGAAGATTGATTGAATTAAATAAATTGTTTTAAGGAAAATAGAGGAGATTAGTAAACGACCGTATAGATCCACCACACTCTAGCGTATGCTTTGTGGAACCCCAAGGCTCCGTGGAACACGGTTTGAAGACCACTGCTTCTACTGTATAAACTCCAGTACTACAAATGGCTCAAGTGCGATGATTGGTATGAACTTCAGATTTACTGCTTCATGCAGATAGCATTACATGTGAAAACTATTCGTTTTAATGATTTAATGCAAATTGTAATTAAAAACTACTATATTCAATTATAAAATATGCTTTATTCTACTAGACTACTCTATCCTACCATAAGATCACGTGAAAAATGCAACACAAATTATTTTGAAAATAGACGTTTTTAATTACCTCCATTTACATACTGATGACAGACGCCAATAACACATAACGAGCACACAAAAAGGGGGGGGGACTATCTAGTTTACATAAAAATATTATGAAGAAAATGAATTCCTTAAAACATGAAACGGTAATGGTTTGCACCACATAATTTAATGGTACATAGAACAGACGCATTTTGAAACATCGATTTACAAACATGAAAAACACTCTGTTTCGCTCTAAACTAAAAATTAAAAAAACATTCTCATAAAATAAACCTAATCCAAAAGCACTTATTAATACTATTTGAAAAAGAAGTATAACTACATTTTTCTCCATTCCACCCAATTTCTAAGATGAATTTCCTCTCAAGGTATTATTCCATTCGAATGACATTATTGTACATAGAACGAAATTCTTTTTCCTACCGAAACTTCAGTTTTTACGAGGACCCATAAGAGTAACAATTTTGCGAAACATCTTAGTTTACTTTTATTTTCCATTAGATTTCAAGAATATTGTTCTGGGCTCCGACGCACTTGGAAAAAATTCGAACATCAAAATGGCTCATGTTTTTCTTGCCATTTAGCTAAAATTGCGCTATGAGTTGAATGCTTATTTGCTTCATTCACTTTCCTTTAAGTGTATAATACAAACACACATGAATTATTCATTGTTGAAAGAGAAATAACAACTAATCTGTTTAAAAGCATTCTAATTTTATTGTTCTCTCTAGAATGTGTAACTTGTTATTCTATTTGTGAGTTAGATGCTGTTTGGTTAATAGAGTCTCTAGTAGGCAGATTGGGATATCACTTTCGAAATGTTATTTATTCTTCTACTAAACATTGATCTGAAATCTTCGATTTGTTACAAAGGAATTTTCAAAATTTATATTTTCTTAATAAAATAGATATTTGTTATGTGTTTGATTCTTATATTTTCAAACCGAATGAACTACTCAGCTAGAAAAAGAAGGATTTAAACAACATTTTTTTTAGTTAACATATTGGGATTTGAAGTAATTACTTTGCATTATCTAAATTATTACAATTTGACTGTATGAATTTCATTTGATTTTAAGGTGACTGAATACATTTGAATGAATAATTTTTTGATGCTTAATGTCAGTTGAATTAGAACATATGTATAAAAAGATTTTTAAGAATATTATTACAAGAAAACATTATTTAAATTCAATTTTTCTGGTAAAAAATAAAGGAAGAATGATACTGTTACAAATTTTGTGTAAAATATTGTAAATAATCTATAAGAGGATGTGTAATGCATTTATATCACTCTATGTTATATTAATTTTATGTTAAAATTGTGTGTAATTTTCGCAAGCAACGAAGTCCCTTTTGACATCATTTTTGGTTTGGCGACCATTTCGGTGACTTGGTGACTATGCTGGCTACTATTTTCGGCGAGTTTGGGATCCTCTGGATAAATCTGGAAATTTTTGGAGAAATCCACTAGTTTCAAAACCTATGACCCAAGAGTGTCTTTCTCTAAAGATCTGAAAGGAATATATATAAATAAGGAAACGCGCTCGCCGAGCTGGATCAGTCTGGTTTTGACTAGCGATTACTAGACGTGCCTTGACCGTGGTTACCGATTAGAACAGCTGTTGAATAGGACGAACGATGCTTGTGAATAATCCTTTACATACGTGAATTTTAGACACTGATAATTGTGTGTGAGTGCTATTGAAGGGATGTGGACCATCTGGGTTTTATTCTGTGAATATTGCTGCTGAATCCTGTATTTCAAGGATTGAATTTTCGACAATAAATTCTCATCACTGTTAAAGAATTGTCTTGCTCTTTATGATTGATTTGTATAAAATCATCGAACCCCGATCAACGTAACAATACATTTCCAAAACAATTTCCTTTTAAGAAAAATCCTTCGATAATAAGAACACTTTGCCTATATATTGATAAGAATTCTCTACAGAAACCGAACTACAAGTTTTGAAAAATTCACATATTTTCTGAGTTACAATCAATTGTGAAATAATAACCAGTGGTTTTCTTTGTCAAAATTTCTTACTCTGATATATTAAAATATAAATAAATCCACTACCCAACTGCATATCTTAAAATTATTCTTCAGGCTTTGTAAAGAAGTCTTAGATATTCGCAGGCAAAATATTATTGGGTGAGTACAAACATTCTACCCATAAAGAAGAGTAAATAAACACAAAAGGAACATTACTGAAGACCGTGCATAATCTACATTGCTATATATGACCTCTTGTCATCTTTCTGGTAGCAGATGGATCACACGACAGTAAAATTCCGGCGTTTTCGAGTCAAAAATGTCTTGAATGGCTGTCTTCGGAGCATCATCAAGGATTTTTTGATTGAAGGAATTGTTCAACACACGAAATAGGGGCTAGTTAGTTGGTGCTAAGTCGCAAGAGAATAGGGAGGTGGGGTATTATTTTTTGGTGAGTGATGACAGCAGCATGTGGCTTGGCATTATCGTGATGAAGAATAATATCGTGAAGATTGATGAGTCCTGGCCGTTTTGGTACCGAATTTTAATGCAGCCTCTCTAACTGAAGACAGTAAAAGGCAGCAATGATGGTTTAGTGGAGTGGCAGGACCTCCCAGTGAACTATTCCTTGCACATCCCACCACACACTCAATAATACCTTGGGATGAAGTTCAGCTCTCGAAGTCGATGCAGGTTGATCAAAAGGGCGACCCACATTCCTACGACGCTTTACAGTACGTACTCGTACTACGATTCGTGTCAAGAATGGGTCATTTTTGTACCGGAAAATCAAGGAGACACAGGTGGCAATTCGGTCATCCCGTTGCTTAGCTGTCAGGTTATGTGGAACTCAACGATTTCACGTAAAACCCAAGTTAACCAACCGTCTTTCGACCATTGTACAGTGTACGTTGAAGGTCCCTTCTAATTCTTGCACGGTTGGGTTCGGGTTGTTCCTTATGACGTGGTGAATATCGTCTTCTCTAACGCGTGATGACTGTCCACTCCTAGCCTGATCTTGGCAGCTTCTGTCTCCCTCCCTAAATTTACAAAACCATCGATGACATGTGATTTCGTCTACGTATCCTCCCCATAAACTTGACAAACATTGCGACATGCTGCCGTACTTTTTTTTATCGAACTCGTATCACAAACAATGTCTCACAAGCTCTTTCTCGCTTTTCATGTTACATGTTGAGAGGATTAACTGTGTGAGACATAATGCATTTATATGTTAAGCATTCGCGCATTTGATTGCCTGACGATTTCAATCATTGCAACATCATGTGTGGCGTCGATTCCATTACAAATTTGCATATCCAAAAACGGGTAGAATTTTTGCACTCATTCCCCGATATTATTATAGAAGCATTTTTCATAACAACATAATGTTTTGAAAATATATCATTCTTTCTTCGTTTTTTTTTGAAATATTGCATTTAAATATATTTTATTATAATAATATTCTTAAAACAATTCCATGTGTATATTCTAATTCAGTGATTCCCAAAGTGGTCTATATAGACCTCCAGGGGTCTATGACAACCTGCAAGGGGTCCACGTCTGCGAAAAAATAATTTGGGGGTACATGAGGTGTAAATGGGAGTCTACGATAGTGACTCTCATTAAATCAGAACACGACTTTAATTTTAAAAGAAGGTTTAATAAAGTGGAAACCAGATTTATATATTTAACAGATTTATTTACTAAATTTAATGAAGTTAATTTGCAGTTACAAGGATCATTATATATATATATATATATATATTTCGGCGTTTCTTGCCAGAATGAAGCTTTAAAAAGTATAATATTGGACGTCCCGAATTTTCCTCGTTTCTCAATTTGCCACACACAATCTGCCTAGGAAATGACGTTTTAACCTACGCTCAACATTTAAGTACCATTTATTCAGATTTTGAAACTAGGTTTGAGAATGCTTTGACTATGGTAATACCATAGTAGGCAATGAATTAATATGGGCACATTGAAAGAAAAAACAAATGTCATATTACAAGAGGAACTGATCGGAATAGGCACTAAGTTCTTAAAGTAAAATTTAGAAACGGATATTAGCAATTTTAGAAGCACCAGATTCATCTTTCCCATTAAAAGCATTTGTTTGTTCCTCAGTTACTTTATGTAACAGTTATTTTATGTATTAATTAAACTTTAATTTAATCAATTAACAAGTGTATCTTAGGTTTTAAACACTATACTTCACTATATAGAAAATTAAATCTTTTAAATTTAAGTATAGCTCTACACCAGATATCGAAAAGTCATTTAAGTTGTTAAATTTGCAAAAATTCATTAATTAGGTAAGTAGGTCTACCCGAAACCGAAAAACAAGGCAAGGGGTCTATGAGGCAAACAAGTTTGGGAACCTCTGTTCTAATTCAACTGACACTAAGTTTTACATACTTTTGCAAAATCACGGTTCTGAAAGTAGTCAGTCACCTTTATTTACATCGCTCTGTGAAGCAACATGAAAGGTATTGGCGACGGACTTCATGATGTTGAACCACGGTCAGCGAGCACAACACCTGAGCTGACACCTCCCCCTACAAATTTTACCCCACGTCAACGGATGGTTTTTTTAACATGCATAAGCTATTCTACATAGTGGGTCTGCAATAGCACTAGGAATCGAACTCACGACTGGTTGCCGACCACGAGCTCGCGACCATGGCTACTTGGCTACTGCGGCCTAATTGTATGGAATAAATAGTGATGGCTTTTTAATGCTAGAAGTATTATGAATAGCGAAATTGTAAAGAAATTAAAATTTCACTTTCATTTATCTTTCGAGCAACACATCACGAATCTAAAATTATTCTGTAACATAACCCCCTACCCCTTTTTTTCTAGAATTCAAGAAGCTTAGTTTTACTTGAATTTAACAAACAGCCATAGATGGCCAAGGCCTAGTTTACGTGTCCTTGGGCGCTGAAGTGCATGGACAGATGTTCCGATCAGGTGGTCAGTCTAAAGAAAAAACCCCAGTGTTTAGTTCCCAAGCAAGTTTGGTACTCATTTATAGACCCACTGAAGGGATGAAAGGCTGAGTCGGCCTTACACAGCCCAGGATTTGAACCCCGGACTTATGGCGCGATACACTACCACTCAGCCATAGGGCTTCACAACGGGTTTATCTTGTATAAAAAGAAGTTTTAGGTAAGAATTTCAAAGAAAGGTTGGTCTCGATAGTAAAAAAGAAAAAACTGGTACAATTTTAGTAAAATCAACAACTGTAAATTTCATTTAAATTCAGCAATTTAAAACAATTTGCGAAAATAATTCGATCAAATCTTTTTGAAGTACACTGTGATGGTTGGGGAAACCCAGCCATCAATGCACGAGAGTTAGAAGGAAAATTAGCCATAGTCAAAACAAACACAATTTATTTACAAGTCTCAACAACCTAACTAACTTGAAGAATCCTAGATTAAGAAATGCACCGTTAACCAATTAAGGCAGCAAGAGCGAGGAAGACGACATGAGTAAATTTAGTTATAAATTTGATAACTTTCTTTAAGGCAACGCTAATCCGATTCAATTATCGAATTGACAACTCGTCAGTCTAAAATATTAAGCAGATAATCTACTGTACACTTTCGTCTAGCTTTCTATTACCTTACGTTAATCCTCACAGCTATCATTTAGCTTCTAACCTCTCTCTCGAACCCAAAAGCTAATACTCAAATACACGACATAGTTTACATAGACCGCGTCTTCTTCTTCGGGGGGAAGTTTTCATTGAATAATATTTGAAGAAAGAATTTCCCCATGCGGATTATTATGAGAAACGCGGATAGACCCATTACAGTACTGCTCCAAAAAACAGCATAATATTTTAAATTACGGAAACAGAACAGCATTCAGCTTTTTGAAGAAAAAAAACTGAGATATAGCACTTTACGCATGCCTAATTCTTATTTAAATAAATGTAGATGAGTAATCGTTTTTAAATACGCTGTGTTTAATATTTGAAAAGCCTTTACCAAGGAACTTATTTTTGTAGTCTTAGTGTGTACAAAAGAAGGGAAATATTCTTTTTTTAAAAAAAAAATGGTACATAAAAGCCACGACACAAAAGAAAAGAATAATAATAAATAGCACAACAATAGGCACAATAAGCTATTTGGCGGTATTCCACTCAAAATAATCGCCATTATTAATGACTGTCTACGTGATGGCGAAAATGAACATCAACTTATGAAATTTCTTCGCAATATTTACATCTTAAATAAAACAAAATAAATATCTCATGGCGACATATCTTATTCAAAAGAAACGTTTCATAAGTCTTTGAAAACACGAAAGTAGAACAAAAAATCGAGTCTGCCTAGAAATTTAAAATAGGATGTTACGTTATTTTTAACAATTTGATCGGTAAAGAATAGCTTTTAAAAAATTTTCACATATTTCCATAATTATACATCTATTGTACTAGCATTCATGATTTTAAATGCTATTGAATTCTCTTTTTTGTTGGTCGGTGTATGTCAACTTCGTGGATAATTTCGCCTTCTAAAAGATTTTACTTTTGAATTTTCTGAAAATAGTTTATGTGATTTAGTAAAATGTTGTTCTCTATTCTTCCAGACGTTTTTCTTAGTAATAAAATGGTTAAAGTTTATTACATATTGTTTAGAACGCTTTAGTAAACAGAATACTTACTTTTAACCGAAATGCATAGGTCTTTAACCCTGTGTTGTTTTATATACCTGTTGTGATATGTCCTTTCAAATTATTAGGTATATTGTATTTGGGTGGAATTGTATTTTTTACTATTAACCAAATCGTATTCTTATCATTAATTGTTTACTTGCATGCTCATTTATATGTTGTACTTAATTTCTATTCAGCTCTTGTTAATAAGTATTTTGTGCAAAATAATAAATTTTTTTCGTGTTTTTTACCAATGCCGTTGACTAGTATTTAACCTTTCCTTGATGGCAGCATGTTGTTTGCTTTAAAAGTTGTTTGTGTGTAATAGAATCTCTGCGGAGAATGTTCAGTTGCTGTTCTGTCTCTGGCTAGGAGAGGTTCGCGCACAAAGTTGCTCGCATTTGCTTAAAGTTTTCTTCGCAAAGTTAAAACTGTTGAGTTTTAAATTCAAGAGAGTTCTAGTACTGTGTGTCAACTACGTTGTATTTCAACAATTATACGATTCCGGAAAAACAACAAATATATTTCCATATTTTTTTGTCTTTCTTTTTTTAGAAAGCTTCAAGATCTCTGCATAATGCTATATTCATTCTATGAAACAATGAATAAACAAAGTTTACTTAATCTATCCAAATTGCATACCTTTTTTAATTTAACTTCGTGTCGAAAAATTTTAACCTTAATCGAAATAAAAGATAGAATACAGGAAATCGAGATATAATTTTAATCTAAGGAATTTAATAGGAGAACCTGTAAACAAAAGATTTTTAACACACAACTGTCAGTACAACCAAGTGATTTATTCGAATATTATACAAAATACTAAGTAAATACAACACACTGAAACATACTCACAGTTATTACAGCTGAATCTCATGAAAAGAATAGTATCGAATAGAGTAACATTCAAGGTATCAAGTTCCACACACACATACACACACAAACACAAACACAAGAATAGAATTTTAATCTCTCTTCTCATTCCGGAATTCAAAGAACATATCCAGCGAATACAGAAAAATTCTGTTGCCAGATACTTGAATGTATAGCCAATGCAGACAGAAACGACTGTTGCCAGATATTTAAAAGCCGCTCTATTCAGGTAAACAGATAAAATAAATGCAACAGAATCACTTGACAATACATATATTTGTATACAAAATAACTGTTAGACATTTAAAAAAAAATTTATTTTAGGATCCGAATTTTTATGTCCTTAAGTTTTCCAACCACGCGCCATGATCTCAAGTAAATAAACTGATTCGAACCCGACTTTGTGCGAGTTTCAAGATTTGTAGTTGGCAACGGCTGCAGTGAAGATTTAACTAACTTGGCTCGTGTAAGTATTTAAGGAGACCGAGGTTGGTTGAGAGAAGATCGTCGTTTCGGACGAGGTGATTTTGCTCTTCGATTGAGGGCATATAGGATGTGTGCAGCTGGTTTGTTGAAGGTTCGAATCAGTTAACCAAAGTCTGGTTAAATTATATTTTGATGATTATATTTTTTTAACTTAATGTTTTAATTGCTCCAGTGGCGAGCAGATTCACTTCACTTATTTAAAGAATAAAAATGTTTTAACGAAACTGCTTTATTACTATGCCTCCTCGACATTAAATTTCGCTGCCAAGCTTTGCTTACGTTAATTCACCATGAAGAATTATATTAATAACAATAGAAATATTGAAATGTATTGAAACTACTTCAGTTCATAATCAAACATTGAAATATTTTGAATTGTTCATAATCAAACACTTCGTATTATATGAGCTAAAAATTTAAAATTTCCGTATCACTTCCATTCTACAAACACAAAAAAAGAGTTCGCAATTAAGAATGGAATAACGTCGGGTGTAGTTAGTTTTTTTTTTTTCTTCTTTTTTTTTCTGATCGTGAGCCAGCAGCCTAAAGTGGTGACACTGACAAATAATTGCTGGTAGTTATGGAATGATTTGCTCCTTTTCCAAGTTATAGTGAAAATAATTTCATTGCCTTCAGATTTTCATTTTTGACACAATGATCGAAAAATTTATAAACAATCCTACTGAATAAAATTTGGCGTAAGACTTGACAATTTCCATTGACCGGAAACACTGGAAACTATCAGAAAAGGAACTAAATCTGAGTCCAAAGAAGGCATTATGCAAAATTCGACAGATTAGTTGGACACCATCTCAAAAACGGCATTTCAATGTTGTTCCCGACAGTGACAAAATCCTCAGGAGGAGGGAATGTTGAGGGACTGCTTTGAAAAGTATGAGCGTAAAACTGTAGTGTATGGATGAATAAAAGATATTTTCCGAATAAATGTCAGATACTTTCCTCGGCAAATTTCACATTCGGAACGAAAAAAGAATATTTTATTAAAAATTAACTTTGAAAAAATGCTATGAGAAATAAAGAAAATGGTTCCTGATAGATACATAAATTCTATATTAGGTCAATGATATCGTTACGTAGATTGAGTTTCGAGGATTTTGTGCTATTAGTTTCAAAGAGCAAAAAAGTTCTTCGAGAGCGATGAAAAGTTATTTTCGAGAAACAATCCTCAGAAATACAGGATACAGCAGCAAAATTCGCAAAATAATCGCAGAAGGCCTTCACACCTTCTACAATGCTCAGTCACAACTATATATATATATATAGCAGTGTCTAAAAATTCCAAAAAATTCCTAAAAATTCCATGGTTGCCAAAAATAGTGCCAACTTGGTTCTATCGCCAACATTTCGCCAAGTTTCCATTCAATCACCATTTATAATGTAAGGAACAGTGTTGCTTACGAATATTACAATTTTAGCATAAAATAAATTCAATAGAAAGTAATATTAAGGTATTACACATCCAAATATAAATTATTTACTCTATTTTAAGCATTCCTTACACAAAATTTGTAACAATATAGTCAACTACTGCCATTTTGAAATAGATTTTATCTCAAATATCATCAATCAGCTATATATATATATATAATTCGGTGGTATTCTGTAACATTTGCATTATATATTTGCTTTTTTGGCTAGAAATTTAACAGACCAAGAGAAATTAAATCCTCGAATACAGCATCGTCTTACTGGTAAATTAAATATTTCAGTTTTATACCATACTATTCTAAAGGATAAACAGAAGTTCAGGGTTCCATTAATAGTAAGAGCCTGTCAATTCTTTTACTAATAGTCAACTTAAAATGGTAATAAATTTGCTGAAAAGTGTCAAACATGAAGGCTTCAGAACTTCGCCAAATTCCTTTTCCCTTACACATGAGTATGCATGCTTTTTTTAAAAAATATATGTGCTTGATAGAATTATCTGTTAATTTTTATACTATATACTTGTGAGTTATTTATATAAACTTTACTGAAAGACAAAAGAAAGTACGATGGTCTGACCACTCTCTTTATAAATGGCTGTGAGTCAAGTCAAAACTCTCAGACAAACTGTAATGGGTTCTATTCGGGCTTCTACTAATCCTCTTCGGGATTATACTCTTTTTAACCATGATATTAGTTTTAAAACCACTTTCCACAGCGAGGACTTGGTTTTATGTAAATGAAAGCTTCTATTTAAGTGCCAGTTGTTAAGTAGGCCAGGTAATGATGAAGAATTGATCGTGAGTGGAATTCCTAGTGTTAGCGACCGGTGGTCGCACATCGGAAGATTAAATCTAGAAGAAGGATCCACGGAACAGTGGAAAACGTCCTTTTTTACAGCTGAACGAGTTAGCTGCTTGCAAGCCGGAGCGTACAAGAGATTAAGCCAGATAAGTGTTTCCATACAATTGATAGTTAACTTCGGATTAATAATTCTTATTACTCCTCGAGTTTAGTTATCAAAGTGCATTCCTGTAATGTTAAAAGTTGAATAAAAGTAGTGATTCTAAGATCATGTATGTTTTTTTCCTCGAACCCCGGATCGACGGGTAGCGACAAAGTCATTAGAAACCACGCAATAAAATTCTTTGAACCAATTACCAAATCAACGTATTTGTTTATAAAATTGATAAATACACACGCTGCATTAAATTCCCATAGGCAACGATGAATTTTGTAAATTGTCACTTTATAAGTCAATAATAAAGGCTCAAATAAAATTGAATCCAAACGTATAGTTTCCAAATTTATTTACAATTCCATGGAATTATTTTGAAAGATATTATTCATTCCCATTTGATTTCATAACTCCTTACATTTATTTTGATTCTGAATATGTATTAGAATAACAGTTTTCTTTGATAATTCATGCAAAATTTATAACTAACACAATCTATTACTACTTTCGAACTACTTATGAATTCACACAGACTACTTTAGAAGTAAGTCAAATAATCTCGTTCCCTTAATCCTGTCATTTAGAATATATTTTTGGTAAAATTTTGCCAGACATTTCTTATCTTTTTCCTTCAGAGAAAAATCTAGAAATGTCATATTACCACGCAAGAATTTTTTCACTTAACATTTTTGTATGAATATTTCTTTGGCAGCCTAGACTATTTTTGAATTCCAGTATGTCGCTTCTTTCTCAAAACACTGCCATTCCGACTCAAAAGTTCTTCGTCGTATTATTTTTTGAACTTTTTCAAATGGATGGTTGGTCGGTTTTCACCGAGGCTATGTCACGTGATGTTGGGGACTGTCTGGGAGTCTATCTTATGGAAACGTCCAAGGAAATATTGATTTATGGCCTAATAAATTTTTGAACATAGTGCGTCTAAAACGGCCTGCAAGTTCAAGGCTGGAATTCGTCTGGTATATATATTTATGTGCTTAATTTTAAAACTGTTCTTTTTTTTCTTTATACGTTTGTTTTCGTCAGTTGATTCGTGGAGTACATTTTTTAATTAATTTTAATTAACACAATGGACAAGATTCATGAAGAGTCACTTATTCTTCGTTGAATTTAGAACTGTCATTAGATTTGTATCTGTAGTTCTGTGAGGTCGAAAGGAATATTAGCCATAGTCAATATAACTTCAATTTGTTCTTTGATACGTACTACAACACAATTTCTATTAACCAAAGTTAAGAGATGCACCCAAAATATGAAATATGTAAAACGATAGCGAAACAGACGAGAAACGAGAAGACTTTAAACAAACATACCACTTACGTCTAAACAATACCTTTTAATTCTTAGAGATCTTATCTAATTTGATTCCTAATTGACAAATCGTCAACTTTGATATTACAATAATCAGCTACGAAGTATCCACGCCTCACTTCACGTTTATCAATCACTTCTAGTTTCAGCAGTCTAACCTCTCCCCCTCTAACTCGAAAGTTTAATCTTTATATGCAAGTCTTTATTTACATACTCACATCTTCTCCGAAGGAAGGCTTTCAATAAATTAAATTTTATAGTCCAGTTTTCCCCCAAGAGGATTATTAGTTAGAAAGATCCGAATAGATCCATGACAGTTCTACTTGTAAAAGTTAGATAAATTTTAAATTTTATCATTGGGTATAGGTTTTAAGTCTAAGGATTTTTAAAAAAGTTTTAAATATTTTAAAAATAATTCTTAGAATATACGTGTACTTTTAAATCAAATGCGTTTTGTTTATGTAAGTGGGATTTTATTGTTGACAAAAGTGTTCTTTTTAAAAGAAAATTTCTGTACAAAGCATAAGTTGGCAACAGCGAAGCATACAAAATGATTGGCTAAAAACATCTGAGTGCACTCATCATATAACTATAACGTCACATGAACTTATAAGCTGATTGGTTGGAAACAATGGATTGTAGTTATCATATGACTCTGACGTCATCTGAATTTGGCCAGTTAAAACGATTAGACCACAAATTGTTAATAAACCCTTATACGTCATTAAATTTAAAATAAAAACGAACATGTATCTGTCTATCAGATTCTATTCCCTGCGTGTTCTTAAGTGGAAATGCTATATTTTACGCATGGAATTTATTTGAAGCTAAAAAATATGAGCTCCTATTTTTACTTGTCGCATAACAATAAAAATGCTTATCTGTTTTTAATATGAGAATTATAAATTTAACAAATTTTAAATGCAAAATTTAAAACTCTTCTTTGGAATTAAATTTTCTGGGGGAGAAAATCTTTATTCGTGAATATGGTTATATAAAGGAATAAAACGAAGAGAAATTTGTGTCCGTGAACGTTTAAAAGAAGCTTTTAAAATTATTAATATCCCTAAAAACTTCTTCGAAATTTATAAAGCCTTTTTTTCTTATTTTAGTTTTTCTTAAAGAAATACACAATAGGCCGAAGGGTTATTTTAAGTTTTACTGTACAAAACCTTCGAAGAAGATCAAAGAAACAAATAACTGCAGGATTTGGAAGTCTTAGACGCGCTGCCTTAGCTAGAAATGATGGTTTTCTAAAGGGATAAAAGGATATTCGCAATATATATATATAAATCTTTTTTTTCTTTCATTTTCTTAGTGATTTTGAGGAATTGCTTTTTAAACGCTCGTCATATTCGCTATTTGCTTGTAAAGGGTCAATATAAGTATAAATACATCAGAATGCTATATTTTTTCCAATGTTTAAAATGATTTATGTGTCTATTTTAATAAATATTTGTGAGTTTCCAAAACATTAAAAAAAAATTTATACTTCAAAGATCAGAAAAAAATGAATCAAATAAAAAAGGAACGTATATCTTTTTCTAACACACTTTATTGCATTTCTAATTGGTTGTTGTTGTTTTTTCTAATGCCACCTGTCTGACGGTGTCAGATCGAGGCCCAGGAAATTCATCGTGGCAGTCGGCTAGGTGTACGCCTTTTAGCTTTGAGCACCTTGCAGGTGACAGTACGATTTGGCTCGGTTCATACATGATAGATGACGACACCACCTATCTCCACCTCCACGATTTAGACATGAAGTTGGAGGGGAGTGAAATATTCTCCAGCCACCCTGCACCCGTGGTTGCTGCTACGACCACCCACAAAACTTTCGGACCCCCTGATTTAATGAGCACCATCTCCTTGTGTACTCGGAGGGTATTTGGGGACATCGAACCCAGGCCTTCTGGTCTAGCGTCCTTTGCTCTAACCACTAGGCAACCCACGGCCGCATTTCTAATTAGTAAATCATTCTAGAGCTACGAAGATAAATACTGTATTTACTCGAATCTAAGCCGTACTATTTTTCCAGTGATTTTGATACAGAAAATCAGGTGCGGCTTAGAATCGAAAGCAAAACATTTGTTGGATGGGAGAAATTGAGTTTTAATCTCTAAAGGGAAAATGTAACCCTCCATTCTGGCCACTTGCATCAATGACATCCCATTCCGTAGATTACCTCCAGTATTCAGTCTATCCTAAACATCATTGTCTGTTCGTAATTAGGAAATTTTTTTGAATACGTTTTCTTTTAATCACCTAAACATCAAAGATATCGGTAATAGCATCAATACGAGAGTTCACTATGACGCAAATAGGAAAAGGGTAGCAATTTTATATGCATAAAATAACGGAAGCAGAGCGGTGGCCACTGAAAATTTGACACGGATGAAACAAGTATATGTTGATGGCATACAAAATGATAACAATGTAAATGTGTAATGTTCAACCGTCTTTACTATCTCTTTTATATTCTTTTTTAAAAAAATGTTTCGAAACAAATGCATTGAGCGGTATGGAAGACGACACTGTGTGAGAAAATGACGACGCCTGCACCAATTCCGAAGTCAGCTGTGACAAAGAGAGTGACGAATCATCATACTTATGGTAAGAGTAAATATAGGTTCATGTATGTGTATATTTGAAAGTTTTTAATACTGGTAAAATAAAGAAATTAATAACTTCTTATTATTTCTCACTAAAATTTTTTCTTAAAAATTTCTTAAGTATTGGATATTGATGAACCTTTTACGCAATTTTTTATTTTTTTCTCAAAAACGAGTAAAGAATTGGGAGTGCGACTAAAGACCTTATCATACGTACACGTTTGGAACAATTTTTAGTCCAATTCGTGCAATTTTTACTCCGTTGCCTTGGCAACGGCTTTCGAACAACTTTTTGCCAGTGAGCTGAAAAAGTTGCTCCAAATAAAAGTTGCTTAAAATTCCAGCCAATGGGGTTCTTCGGCGCCCTACGTCATAAACAAGATGGTGGTAACGATGGTAGTTTCGCATCAAGTATGGCGTATAATATTTTAATGGTGTACAATATTTTAACGGCGTATAATATCTCAAACAGAATGGTGCTCCATTTCTGTTTACGCCCATCAACAAAAGCTCGAGGGAAACAAAAGAAATAATATTGGATGATCGTTTTCGAAGCAGAAAAATCGGTGAGTTATGTTTCAATGTGGAGAAAGAACGCAGCTGACGTCAGGGCATGTCGTTTGGTTAACGGCAATCCTTCACCCTCAGATTGGGTGAAAAGTTGGGCCAAAAAGTTGCACGAAAAATGTACGTGCGATACGGTCTTAGAATAGATGACAACAAGTTTTTTCACGAAAACATGTTGAGAATTTAGAGTGCGGCTTAGAATCAATGGCGGCTTAGATTTGAGAAAATACGGTACTCTATCTGGACAAAAATATCCTGGCATTCCTTCCTCCTCCTAAGGAAGTGGATCTGACAGATGGCATAATTTGATGAGTTACCAAAATCCTTAAAAGTGCTGGCAGATGTTTATCAAATCATATTTATGCATTTGTAAGACAATGAGCAAGTTAAAGGAGTTAGTGACTTTGATCGTGGCAAGCCACCTTTATGGTATATTAGTTCGTAAAGTGCTGACATTCTACAGAAACCAAAGTCCACTGCGAGTGATGTAAATGTGAAATGGAAACATATAGGTCAGTGATGGTGAACCTATGGCCCGTGGGTCAGACACTGACCCACGCAAACTTTTTAACTGACTCGCGATTGCTAGGCAACCACTTGTTTGTTTACGCGGGTTTATTTAGATTTTCTAATTTATGTGGAATATTTATATTCTATTTGAAATTTCAAGCACATTGACACAAATGTTGTCTATAACCTTCAGTTTGATCATTACAGTTCCAAAGTTATTCAAATGACTACAAATGTATATGGAAGTAGGTAGTATTTGAAATAAAGCAAAAGTGTTTACAAAATATGAAATAATGTGTATAATTTTACTCACATTTTGTTAGTTGAAAAAAAAATCGAAAACCAAAACAAATAACCATATTTAAAGCACTTTCTACGGATAAAATGCACTTTTGTAAGATTATGTTCAGTTATGTTTGTAGAAAATTTGATGAAAATTTTTAAACTTAACGCTGGTGCAAATGGGCATTAGTGACCCACAAGCTAGCACTAAAAAAATATGAACGAAATTTGACCCACGTCTCAAAAAGGTTCGCCATCCATTGGCGGGAAAACGAAATTTGGCGGGACAAAAAAAAAATTAGCGAAAGCAGCAGTACACAGTTCTAAAAACGGTAATGAAACAAAATCCCAAGTCCATGTCGTTTGAAATCACTCAGGAGTTCTAAAATTCTTTAGGTTTTTGTGCTAGCAACATGACTGTTCGTTGAGAGTTAAGAAATCTGGGATTTCGTAGTCGCGAGCAGTCGCTCGAACATCATTCACCACAATATGAAGCGTTGATTGCAGTGGTGCGAAGATCACCGTTATTGAACTATGGATAAAAGAAAAAGTTTTCTTGAAGTAATGAATCGCTCTTTCTCTGGCCGTCCGATGGACGAGTCTGGGTTTGGTGGATGTCCGGCGAGCGCTTCTTAAGTGACTGTATTATCCCGGCTGTAAGGTTTGGTGATTGTGGCAACATGGTGTGGAGATGTTTTTCATGCTTTGACCTGGTTACCTTGTAAAGATGAACTCTGAGATGTATGTGGACATTATGGACAACCCTGCTCTCCCAACTCTATAGCGATATTTCAGGAAAGGATCAACTTGTAAGGCCTGTGATGTTCTCTCAGTCCCGCCTAGAGCTGTGGGAGGAAGGGAAGGAAGACTATCCATATCTAATAATCAATCTTTTTATTGAACACACAACTTAACAGCACAATTCTAATAATTCAAACGAGAAGAGATGTTCTCAATCTAAGCAATATGTGGATTAATAACGAGATGCACGAATTATGATAAGACCTTAAATATCGACCCTCTTACTTCAGAATCAAATCTACAATCCCAATTATCTGATCACTAATTAATCTTTAGTGACCAATTGTCACTTTAATTCTTTCACCTGTCAAATCACCGAAATACGCAATAAAATGGTTTAATACCGGGTCAGTCGTGTTCTATCATATTTCCTCACTTTCTTTCACTTTAG
>BMAO01037014.1:0-47166 GCA_019973975.1 Trichonephila clavata
TTTATAAAACATAATTTCCTTTACATACTTTTTATACACGAACTTTCAAGATGGATATAATTTGAAGACACACAGTATTTTCATTTGATTTCATTATTTACCATGATAACATTATATTAATATTTTTCATGAGTAATTACCATAGCATCAAGGGAATTGTAATAAAAATATTCTTGGTAAATAATAAACTAGTTATTAATAATCCCTAATCCAGTTCAAAATATTCTGCATTAAAATAATAAAATTTGTATAGCATTCATAAATACATTATATATAAAATTATTGAGATTTTTATAAAACTAAAAAAACAATTCTAGGAATATGTATTATTAAATAAAAGCACATCCAGGAATTTGAAATACTTATTAAATCCAGTATAATATATATACCTATAAATTAATCAGAATAACTTTTTCCTACATATCTTACCCACGTTGTTGTTAATACACACAGTAACCCTTAAACTTCATACTATAAAGCTTTTACTGAAATCTATATTATTTTGAACCAAGTCTAAATTATGAAATATTTAAAAGCAATATATATATTTTTAAAAGTTATGCATTTTAAACGCTTACTTTTTCATTGCTTTCTAATTGTGTAGAATCTAGCATGTGTCATTTCATTCAATCTAAATGTTTTTAAATTAGCATGTTAACATAATGTATCAGCGATCTTAGTTATCTCACTTGCTTTCCTTTATAATGCAGAAAAAATGTTGCGCTTACGTTTACAAAAATAGTAATAACAGATTATTTGTTATAAATGCATTCATGTTTCATATATTTCTATAGAAGAATTTTCTACATAATTTATTTAAAAAAAACTATATTAAAAATTTCGGTATCCAATATTTTGCAATGTCGACCAATTCGCCAAATCAAAGGATGTCGCCAAATGTTGTCATCTTATGCGGGAACAAGATTAATTTTTGTTCATGCGTGGGAATAGTTTTTCACTATTGACTACAAATTGCAGCATTCTGCGACATCTTTTTTTCAGTTGGCTAATTAGTTGATGGTATAACACGCAAGGACTAAAATTTCTAATTGAAGAGATAATGTTTCCATGAATAAATTTAATCAATTCTAATTAAAACATTTTTAAATATAGATATTTGTATAAAATTTACATTCTGAATATTTTTTCAGTTTTAAAAATTAAATGCATTTTATCATTTGATAACTATTTATAATTTATCTAAGCAATATTTGAAATTACAATTTTTAAAACATTGTTTATAATTGATTATTGTAAAATATACAGAAATTTTAATCAAGAAGATATAGTACCTGTATTAAGCTAGCTTTATTTAAAGAAGGATTACAAACACTTTTATGTTGTAATCTGTATAACTTTCCATACACAAAAAAAAATATATTAAAATTATTTTTTATAATTTCTTTAAAACTTATTTTCTGCTTTCAGCATTAAAATAAAGATACAGTTTTCTAGAAATTATTTATCTACATTCTTATATAAATTACACTTATCCTTTTATTTATTTATTTTTTTCAGTAGAAAAATATAATTAACAATATAGAATATGCAGATAAACACATTATTTACCACGATTAAATGATATTTTATTTAATAAAATCATGTCTGTATTATTCTAAGAAAGCTAACTTTGATGAAGCATATATATTATATATAGATATAACATTTGTTTAGAAATGTGAAGCAGCATTTCCTTCTGCAGTATTGCTTGTTAATTTAGATACATATTTTGTGTGTATTTTGCTAACCTTATATTTGTAGATTACAGCAATGTTATTTTATATGTCCTTGAGTTTAATAATATGTATCCTTGATGTGGCATTTGTTTTGCATGATTGTTTAGTTAATTATATTCTATGTACCATAAACAACACCCCCAAATTAAAAGTTATTTGTTTTAATTAATATTTTAACTCTTATTCATATGAATATCTATTATTGTGTAAGCATTTAGCTGTGAATTCTTAAAATCAAGTTTATTCGTTGAACATATTATCAGATTTTAATTGTTGACGGAATTAAACATTTTAATGTCTCGAAAAAAATAAGTTTTCATTGGGAGTTAATATGCTATTTATCGCTTCGCCATCAATAAAAATTTGGAATAGCTTTTAGCAAATAATATTTAATCAAAATAATGAAAAAAATTGATTCACACAAAAGTACACCATTTCTGCAACTTTTATAAGAAAATTCAAATTTTAAAATTTAGAGTATTCTTTTGAAGTAGTTTGAAAAAGATACATCGGAAATTTTGAAAGCATTTTTAATTTGTAATATAAATTTATGACATAAATTAAATTAATAGAAGTCTTGTGTTAAAACTTTATTTCAATGTTAGAAATCCTAAGCAAAATGATTGACGTTTATGAAATGATTAAAAATTAAACTAAATTCAAAAATTAAATATTAATAATAAGAATAATACTGCTAATTAGAAATAGTAATGAAATATATAATAATGTTATATAACAATAATAATGAAATATATACTATGTATAAAGTAAAATTTTAGTTGCAAAAATATTAAAATTATGCTTTATAGTAACACTAATTGTGAAGTAAATCCTTATATATATATATATAAGCAAAAGTGAAATAAATCGTAGTAATAAAAACTTTTAATGTGATACAGAGTAAAACTTTAAAAATTTCAAAATAAACTTAAGTCAGTAAAATATATCAAAATTCTACAGATCGTATAAAAAATTACTTTTAAGACAAGTAATAAATTATCTAAACTCTTAGCACAGGAAGTAATTATCCAAAATTATACATTTCTTAATCATAGGACGAAATAGTAATTATACGATTTATATACTGAACAAGCAAATGAATCAAAACGTTAAGATTATTACAATATAATGTTTAAAGCAGGAAATATTTATTCAAAATACTCTCTATTTTTTAAACCTAGGACTTAACTCCAATTGAATAACTTATATGAATCAGGAAATGAATTTAAAAGTATTCTTTCTATTTCTAAATCGATTATGATTACCGCGATACGTTTTGGGGTTCTTGCGTTGTGGTACGTTTCAATATTAGTTATACGTGTTGTATGCATGACTTGTGTTGTATCCCTCCCCATGCAGCTGTTAGCCATCCTGACCTCTATTGGTGTAGGAGCGAACCTTCCAGAAGGAGGGCCTTAACCTTGACTTGGTAATGGTAAGTGCACTGTGCACCCCAAGCACGATGCACACTTTCTACGCAGTGCCTAGTACGAAGCACCAAATTTTTCTCTTTTGCATCGTGATTCTGCTTTAGTGAAGGATTGGCGAATTAATTCTATAGCACTTGAGCTAGTTAGATTTACTTCCCAGGATTTGTGAAAAGTACAATGTGCGTGATTTTTAAAAATAATTGTTTGAAATTCTATTTAATCTTTCAAAGTTTTTTTTTAATTCTCACTTTCATTGCTTATTCACAGTTTTGAATTGTATATCAGCATGCTGATTTTTCTATAGGTTTGTTTTCTTTGTATTTTCTTTCATCACACATATCTCTGACTGGGATTTTATCACGTGCTATTTGTAGAACAATTTTTGAAATTTTTGTGTTTTAAGATAATTTGTTTTATATATTGACCAGAAGTTTTCTGTACATATTATTTGCATAAATATACACAGTTGTCTGCTAAATATGTTTTTATGTCAGTACAGATAACTCATTTTTATATTTCTCTGCGTCATTTGCTGTTTTGAAAAGAATTGATCATTATTTTTCTCAAATTTTTGTAGATGATAGAACAATAATCATTAATACCAAGTAGTTTTTTTTTAATATATATAATACTTTCGACAATTAATTTAAAACCGTTTCTTTATTGATAATTTTTGCTAAATACCGTTTTTGATTTTGCTATGCATACATATGATTAAAAAGTTTGTATGTTATCCTGAAAAATAATAACGTAGGTTAGTAATCACACCTGTATGATTATCTTAAAAAAGCACCTTTTCATTTGATACTTCGTTTTATTTTGCATGACCTTCGGGACTAATTAATTATTAATCATTAACACATATATCGCTTCTTAGCACCACGACTTAGTGCATTAATTTTTATAAATTGTTTTTAGTTTATTTTAGTTTTTTTTCTTTTCATTTTTTTACTTCAAAATTGTTACGTTTAGTTTCTGTATTCTTCTATTTTCAAAAAGATGTTAATCATGACGTATTTTTAGATCGTAATCACTAATTGAATTATAGACTCCGATTTTGAAATATTGCTTACAAAAGACATTTATAATCAAATTATGGAGGAATCCTAAATGTGTGCCAAAAATGTAAACAATTTTGAATTTCGTGAATGAAAAAGTTCAATATTATGACAGTTAATTATGTATAGTATTGATAATCAGAAACATTTTTATATCAGTTTTTGTTTATAATGTCATTGCATTGTATTTCATAAACACAATTTACAATTTTTTTTTATATTTTTAAAAATTATTTGATACAGTAGCTACTTATTGAAAAGTAAGTGATTATAAAACAAAGGAAGAACTAAATTATTTGCAAATATCACCTCAAAACGACGCATACAAAATGAAAACTTCAGTATGATTGTTTTATTCTAAATGAAAAAAGTTAGATAGTAAAAGAAGTATATTAAATAGCTCGCAAGAAATACATAATTCAAATAACAAATCGTTAAATTACATCTCTGTGGACTTAATGATTTTCTTTCAAACAAATTAAGATAAACGTAAATGAGAATTTTTGTGAATTGTTATGCTATTCATTTGTCTATTCGAATCCCTGGAAACCATTTTTTTCTCGAAAAGTAACACAGGGCTTTTATTGAAGCTTGTGTAAGGTACTATATGAAGTTGCATAATAAATAGTATGATAATAGGCACTACTGTGAATATTAAACTGCAGTCTAGCAGTTTACCTTCCTAGATTGTATATCTATTTGCACAGTCTATACTGATTTAGTCTAGGCCAGTCTATATACCTAGATTGTATATATGTCTTTGCAGCAATCTATATACCTAGATTGTATATATGCCTTTGCAGCAGTCTATATACCTAGATTGTGTATATGTCTTGCAGCTGTCTATATACCTAGATTGTATATATGTCCAGAAACAATAATTACACACAGCGCAATTATATTTTCAATTGAAAGAAAACTGAAAAAAGATTGAAATACTTATAAAATTACCTAAAAATAACTCATTGTCTGCAAAAAAGTCAAATATGTTTATCATATAGTAATTTATTTATGTATCCAACGCCCGTGCTTGACTTCTTGACCATTTGACACCGAGCCTCCCAGTACCGACTGACAATGTTGTTAGTAGGGTATTCATCGAGTCCGGTGCATCGAAGCACGTGGTCGCCATCCATTCTGGCATGGCCTCAGAGTGGGCAGGCCTCGTCAACGCCAGGCCAAGCCAGTGGAGTATACTCCTAAAAAGTCATGTTTGGTGGTTAGGCGAAAGTCAGCAACAGCCTAGGCTCAATTCAGGTGCCTCAGGATTGAACCCACATTGGCCAGAGTTTCCCATGGCTTTCCATGGCTCTTGGTCTTTTGGGTCACAGTAGTATATTTGTCAATAAATGTGGAAAAATGCTCTTCTGAGAGTCAAGGGGATTTCCGGTTGAGACGACTCGGCTCCCTGTTTGGCTCCTTCTACAATAATGGACTATAAAAGATATAATACAAATAGAGTAATATTAACCTATTAAAAATTGGAAGAATTAGAAATTTCCCCTTTTTCAAGAGGAAACGAATTCTCCAAATATAATTGCAATGCATCTGGTTATATGTCATACATTGCTTCATTTAGATTAAAAAGAGGTTATAAACATGCATGTGTAAGTTTGTATGCGTGTGTATAAACCAATCCAGTTTTTATATATCTCTGGAAGTAGGAACGTATCTAGATGTACAGAGAAGAAAACATTTTGAGTTTCATGTTTGTGAGTCTTAAAGCTTTCCTACTGTGATTACTGGAGTTAAGCGATCATGCTTTATTAATGCAATGTAAAGTTCAAAACAAATGGTTCGAATTTTTACAAAAAATTGTTGAATTGGTAAAAAGTTATTCATACTTAATACACTAACTTACCATCTTCTGGAATAGAACGATGTACTAATTAATTTCAGTGGCAAAGGGGAACAGTCTTAAAATTGTAGAATCAGCGCTTTGGTAGACTTCAAATATCGATACAAAAACAAGTTGTAGAATACTTATCTGTATTGAGAATTTTAAATGATATTCGAATGCATTTCCTTCACATTCATACTGTTAGCAAAGGGGATTCTTATGAAAGAAGAAATACTTATCTTTACACACACGCGTTGAACATACCGAACAACGACGGTGAAGTTCTTTTCTAATTGATAAACATTCCTTGCTTATTCTTGTTGTAATCCTTTTGTTGGTCTTAAATTATAACTATCTGTCGTGTCTGTTACTAGAAGATGTATCTTACACATGGCAGATTAAAATTATTTCAAAAGATATAAAAATTCTGTAAAAGTATTAATTACATTGTATTTTTCTCAAATTGCAAAATATTTTTAAGAAAAACAATATTTCTGAACTATATTTCTTTTAATATTTCTAAGTAAAAATATTTTAATAAAATAAATATAAATAAATAAAATAATATATAATATAAAATAAATATTTTAGAAACATAGGAATTTTTTCAAAAATATAAACTGATATTAAATCAATAATATTTAAGAACTTTATCAGGATCAAATGCAAAAAAAAATGCATTTTCTCAAAATTTTAAAAATTATTCTCTAAAATGTAAGTACGAAATTATTTTTATGCAGAATCAGTACCTAAATAAGCTTAATTTAAACGTTCTACGAAAGATCAAAGGTAGTTTTCGAAAATGCAAAAATTTAATTAACTAGTATAAATTCATACTTAATTCTATTGCATCTATAATCAAAGTTATTTGTATCATCATTTTAACAGAAAAAGCCCCTCACTATCAGTGTTTTGAAATCAGTAAAAATAATGTAAAACTAAAATATCAGTTTTAATTCATAACCTTCTGAACAAGAAATATTTAAAAAATAAATCAGTATTAAATAATCACATACAAATCATTTTTTATCAATAAGTACATCTATAAAATGAGTGAAAAATTAATTGAAAAACAATATTTGTCTTTTTTTTATCAGCAATAGTTTTTCTAAATCGTTCTGTATAAAGTTTTATAAATAACGGTTTTTGCCGCACAAGGGCTATACAGGGTGCCCCGCAAATAGCTCCCAAACTCTACACAGCCAGATTCCTCACTGTGAATAGATTGGTGAGATTCGGCGACTGGTGCAATATTGCATCATCTCACCCCGAAATGTGTCGATGCAGCAAATTTTTAAAGATAAAGTTGCAGTTAAAACTATTTCTCGTTAGGGGTTTAAAAGAAATGTATTATCCCACAATGGTCTAGGAGAGTTCAGGTCCATCATGAGTTAAAGGAAATTTATCTGAAGAAAATTGGAATAGAGTATTATTACATAGGTAAATATATAATCAGGATAAAATTTTGTAAAGTAATTATCTAATTAATTTATTGATGACTTAAACAATAGCTCCTTGATACCTTTTAAGTAGTTTTATGCATAAAATAAGTTAAATTAATTTGCAATAAAGTTTCATACTAACTTTAAAGTAGTTCAAAAAATAAACAGTCTAGAAAAAAAATAAAAATATTTATATCCAAATCGGAAAAAAAACATGAATTTTTAATTCTACTTTTATTTTTCTAACATAAAAAAGGGATACAGAATCAGTAATTAAATATATCATGTTTTCACCAATTTATCAAAGATCAAAAAAGTAATCTTCAAAAGTACTCAGCAATAGTAAATAAAGAAATAAGTCCATCACTTTCTCTTTCAGAAAGTAAAAGAAAAAATATTTTTTAGAAAGAGTGCCTGCTCGTTCTACTAAAAAAAACTTACAGTGGAACCCCACTAAGAGTAGCAGCAAAGTACCATTATTGGTATTATACACTTTTACTTTTTTAAGCTGAAATTCTTCCCATTTTCTGTTATTCCTGTTTGAGAAGGAAAAGAAAGATCCCCGGAAAGGTCCTTACGATATTCTTTAAACACAAACAGTTTGAGCTTTTCTTGTTTTCACGGAAAGAAAGTAAACAAGTTAAAAGAGTGGGCTCAATATTGCTTCAAGAATGTGCCTTTGACTTACTGAAATGTAGTGAATTAATATTTCATGCAGTAAAGTTACGATTCTTATAATTTTAAGACAAAATGTTTGACTTCTAATGGGGACTTATAAATAATGCATACACATGCTCCTCCTGTTCTTTTAAGAAAATATATGGAACAATAATTTTATCAAATACATATACTTAACAAAAATTATGCGGATTTGAATTGGTGAACTAGACAGATGTATTATCTAGTTATTCTATTAATATTTTATACCATAATGAAAGAAAATAGTTTAGTTTGGGAAAAGCTACGTAAAACTAAATAAAGATAATTTTTAGCTTATTAAAATTTATATATAACCTAAAAATTAAAATGTTTATTTTTATCTATTCGAATTGAGACTTATTTGTTGGCAATTTATTTGGAGAGAGAGAAACTTTTTTTTATGAAATTAAAAATATACTTTCAGAAACTTTTCATCATTTGACACCATAAAAAAGATTGGATCACGAGGTAGAAGTAAAGAAAAGTTGGTAAAGAAAAATTCATTTAAATCTTGAACTAATTCTATATTAAGCTTGAGATACAGAATTACAGTAATACCTGGAATTACGCGAACCCGGTGCTACGCGATTTTTAAGTCTCTGCGATTATCTTTTGTTTGAGGAATGGGGGATGTGTGTGGTAAAACACCGGTAACGCGTGGTTGAAGTAGTCGATCTTGCCAAGCAGAAGTGGATAGTGATGACTTTCGAAAACTGCCGGATTCCCACAATCAAAAGTTGACAACTGCTGAGCTGTAGGAGCCTGAGAAAGATATTTAAGAGTTTGAATGACGAATGACGGTATTGAAAATTTGAAAGAAGGCCTCAGTTTAATTGTAAAATATTATTGGAAAATATAGACTCCAATTAAACATTTATAGACGCTTTTTCAACAAAATAAGCAAAAAAATTTTCAACATGCTACGAGGAAATTTTGAGGAAAAAAAGAACAAATCTTTGAGCCGGCATACTACTTTGTTAGATTTCATGAAACCTTCTGCATTCAAATGATTTCGACTTGCAATTTTGTATTTGTGTGATTTAAGATTTTTAAAAAAAAATTATTATTTTCTTTCGTTTCTGGCCTCAAATAAGAATAATTTATATGTATTTATATGAAAAATTATACCCCGACTTCAGTGAATTCGATTTACACGGTTATCACTCAGTCCCACCAACGAGTGAGTTCGGGGTATTACTATAAGCCAGTGGTCTTCAAACTGTGTTTCTCGGAACTCTGGGGTTCCACGAGTCATAATAAAAATTCGAGTCATAATATATATAATATATAATAATATATATATATCGTGTTTTCTGAGTCAACACCAGGGCATTTTATTTTGAACTGACTTTATTCAACGAAGACAATTTTGGATCTGCTTGCTGAGAGAGAAAAATGGACACGTGTTAAGTATCAGAGTTGGCAGCCACTTAGGCAGATGTTTCTCAAGTACACTTATTATTGAAGAGGTATATTTGAAAGTTAAGCATGACATACGAGGTAATAAAAATTAATGGTTGGAGCGAAAAGTTCTGTTTATAGCCATGTGTTCCTCAAGAGGCAGAAGTGAGTAATAAATGTAATACTTGAAGGATGTAACGGAATATAAAATTTAAAGTGGTCTAGGGATTTAATTATATATATATATATATAACGTTTTAATATTCTAGCACAGAACTGACCAGACTGATCTTATACGTAAACTTGATTCTAACCAGCATAGGACTCAAGCTCAGTTGAAAAAGTTTGAAGACCACTGCTGTAAACCAAGGAGAAATTTAGTACCTTTAAAAATCTTTTCTCAATATTAAAATTAAGATTCCCTTATAATCAAATAAAAATTCACGCATTTTTGCATGAATATTTAACATGAAAATAAATTAATTAATAATAGCAACTTTTATGTTGATGTATATTATTATTTTTAAAAGAAATGATTATGTGTTTTGCGCTCAAAACTTTTAAAGAAATTATACCTGGTTTTTCATACAAAAGAAATGTAAAATTAAATTACAATTATTTTAATTGAAGAATTCTTTGCTTAATATTAGAAATAATGAATTGTAAGCGATTGAATTTTAATTCATGGTTTATAATAAATATGAAGTAAATGGCATTTGGTGCTTGTATACTACCAAAAATTAATCATAAAATAAACATTAAAAAATCTTGCAGCTTCATGAAAGAATAAATAAAAAAGAAATATTTGTTTTTTGATTGTATAATGTGTAAAACTGAATCAAAATTAGTCATTTTCACTAGGTTGATTTTGTTACATTTTATTGTATTTTTTTTATCTAAGAATTTTTCTCATTATACTTTTTCTTATTTCTATTTCTATTTTTATCAGCTTCTATACTTATATTTTAAGACATAAGCTTTCATTGAACAAATTAAATATGGTATAAGGGGAAAAGCCTTTAATTTTTTTTTTACTTCAAGCCCTATTATTTTGCATTCTTTTTCAAATCATGAGATGCTTACAAAAATAAGAGATTTTGAGATATTTAGGTAGAGTAAATTAACTTTAATTTTCATGCAAAACAATACATTTTTTAAAAAGAAATCCTATTAAAATGATGAAAATTAATAATTAAACTGCAAAAATTAGAATTAGTTTACATTTTATCAAATAGAAAACGAATTCATTTTTTAATAATACAAGAAAACAAGGAATGTTTATTTATATCGATTATTTCAATGTAAAGTCTACAAAAAACTTTAAAAACATTTCGAATTTACTTTAAATTACATTAACTCGTTTTTAGTAGGAATATAAATTCATAAAGGGATCTATGACCTTGCAGTATACTCACAGAATACTGATTCAACTTTACACTTTAAAAGGATAAGGGTTAAAAATTATTTCCACGAATCTATTATTTTGAAAGTACATTTAAAGAATACTAATTTATGCGTTCTAACTTCTTTCGCTTTTTTTAGTCTCATTTTACCAACCAAAAAAAAGATATATTAAGCAGAGGCATTGAATAGCAATTCGGTTTTTTTTATTTTGGAACAAAAATGTGATATGGTGTGTTTTTTGAATTATTATATAAAAATAAAGTCATTTTAAGTTATACTTAAACAAGTGATTTTTCAATGACAGCTCTCTCACTCTCATAAAAAGTGACGAAAATAGGTATTTTCAATTGATTTTATTTTTAAAAAACTTGTGTAAGGGGGGGGGGGGTTCAAGAGATGTCACCACATTTGTCTTTTTCCAAATGTGTGAGTTTGCTATAGAAAATTCATTTGCAGGGAGTTTCTTATAGTTTCTTATAGTTTTCAACTTATTTACAAATATATGGTAAGATTTATTATTGTTTACGTAGATACGAGGGTTATTAGGAAAGTAAGTTCCGGAATGCTGTTATTTCCCCTACCGATGTAGGGCGCTATGGTATGCATCCACAATTACTAAAGATTGCAATTGTGATGTTCATTCGTATGATGAAAGTCTGACATGTATAAATATTGAACTAAAACTTTGAATGTTCCTCCGACTGGTGTCATACTGATGGATGGATTTCACACCCATAGACATTGCTTATACTTTAATATTATTTAATATTAAAAGATCTGCAAAGTGCCATTAAAAACAAAAGGTGATTTATTTAATTACGATGTCCTTACGACATTAGATGAACCAATCCAGTTTTTCAGTTTTGAACAAATGAATTATCCTTCGTATAAGCATGGCATGACGCCTAGTGACTTTCATCCTATCTTCCACTCAAAGCTATCCTTAAATGACCAGCACTTTCTTGATGGAAAAGTGAAATAGGCTCAAGTGTAGCATATTGCCTTTAGATTTGGCAATTTTTCTTTGAATTTGGCGACTTTTATCTAGATATCATGGTGAGATAACAAATTCATTCTGGCCTCCGGACACCCATCGCTAAATGAAGTAGCTTGGCGACCGATTTAGGTTATTAAAAGAAATTAATATTGCCAAGGCCCATACTACAGTTTAAATTGTGAAGTATGCCGTAAAATCCTGCCTAACCTTTTCGGTGGCGACCTGCTATGATGCTGGTAGGCATGGCTTGATCGAATATATATATATATCGATGTTTCTCGATGATTTAATGTGTTAAATGACGAAGTGTAATGTAAATCATTGTTAATTATGCATTTTGGATCTCATTTATCTTTGTTTTACTCAGTATTGGAAGCTACTTTTGGAATAACCCTCGTAATTTATTTTAACTCTTTATAAATCTCACGAAATGATTCTACAGTAAATTGCATTGGTACATATACATGTACGAGTACATGCCTGAGTAATTGTGTTAATATAATTGTTATTTGTATCATTAATAAATGAATGTGTGCTTTTTGTTACAGCCATCGCAGCCAACAATCTAAGCAAATCCCTTCCGAATGCGTCCTCCGACTCTGATCTGTCGAGGGTGCGACAGCAGAGAAAGTCCCCATCCCTTAGCAATGTCATCTCGGAATCTCACTCCCGGCAGAAGGAGAATAACTCGGCTAAGCTGCTCCTTAAAGAAATGCACTCTCACAAGCTTTATATGGGGGAGAAGGTTGCACAGGTCAGTCTATCATTCTCCTATTTTACAGTCTTAGTACTATACCACTCAAACGAAACTACATGTGCATTTCTAAAGTTCAAAAATACAGGAATATTCTTTAGATAAATTACTCTTGTAGAAGATTCACCGGATAGAATATATTTTTGTCTATAACTCTCAAGTCTACAGAAATAATCAAGATATTTTAAGTACTCGACTGAAAAAATTCTTATCAACTTTAGAAGGAATATGATAAAGATTGCTTGATATAGTTGTATTTCTGTGCTTGGCGTAGTCCGTGTGGTTTTTTTGTTTCTTACATCCTGGGTCATAACCTTAGGGGAAATTTCTTTTGGAATTCTACAATTAGCATGATCACATTAACGCGATTAGTATGTTCACCCTTTGGAATTATATTCATGTATCATAGAGAGTGTACTTTCATTGTAAGTTTTTGTCTAAATAATTGTTGAATTCCACCATCAATACAGTCCATTTCATTTAATACACCTTTCATTACATTTAAATTGTGCAACATAACTTGTTATTGCTTACATTTTTGTTCATTTTTCTAATTCAATATCTGTAATATGCTTATTCTGAGTAAAACTGGCGTTCACAATGTCAATTTGGCATTTAACATTTATGCACTAACTAGAATTTCAGCAAAGTAACGTATAAGATATCCAAGCAAAATATTTTATTTTCGATATTTTTTCTTTTAAAAGAGGTATGGTTCACATTTCATATTATTAAAGTTTCAGACAAAATTGTAAACGAAGTTCTATAATCAAAATTGGTCTTAAATGATATTAGTGGAACTTTTTGTACTTGTAAAAGATGTATTTTTCATCGAAATAGGAACTAATAAAAATAAAGAATTTATGAGAATTATACAGCATAAATTTAAGGAAATGAGAATACATTTTAATATATATAAATTGAAGAAATTTTAAAAATTTTGTCAATACTTTATAACTTTTTCGATTCTGATATAGTTCTATATTACTTTAATCTGCTATTACATCGAATAGCAGTTTAAAATAATCTTCTTCATAATTCTACTTATCAGAGAAAAATTAACATTGTTACTTGCGTATTATCGCAACCTATTGGCGACATTATATGAAACAAAGCACATGGTTGCCAATTCAGCGCGTACGACACATAAGAAATTGGGGTTGCCAAATTGGCGGGTTGTTATTAGAGTTGGCGATTGTTGCTATAATACGTAAGTACTTTAACGTTCTTTGCAACTTTTATTACTTTTGAATATGTGTTCGTAATAACCGATACCTCTTTGTAATTCCCATTTTTCTTTTTCATCTTTTCAGTTTTAATTAAAATTTGTTATATTGATAATTCAAGTATGTTTTTTTTTAAAAATAGCAAAGAAATTATATATACAACCAACTTAGGTGACATAAATGTTTTTACCTTTAATAGAAAACAATTTTATCAGGATTTACTCAAAGATGCTTTATCAGAAATATTTTATTTACAATTTACGTATATTGTACGAACAAACAATTCCACCAAATGAAAAGACGTCACCAGATGCCCCTTTATGCAACCAATGGCGCGGAAAACTATTCCCATACATTTACAAACACAATAATCTTGTTCAAGTATAAATGACTGCTTCTTATCGTAAAATATTTAGTTCTATTTAAATAACTTTTATTTATTTTGAACCAATTTTAATTGACTATTTAAGTTATGCAGTAGTTCTAGATATTGTTTAGGTTGAAAATTATCTTCGACATTATTATCGTCTGCTTCAGTTCAATAATTCCTTTTTATGTGATTACTTAATTTATTGACTGACACATAATCGTTTGTTATTAAAAGTTATGTTGTTTAAGTTGTCATCTTTTATAATTATTCTAAATATCTTCGTTCATTCAGAGGAAATAACTGTAATGCGTATTCGACGCTGGTTGAATTTAATATTTATTTAATATTTGTATATTTTTGAGATTCTACCATTCATCAGGGCATTTTTTTTTATTTGAGTGATCATGAGAATGAAAACAATTTGTTTGGAATAAACTTTGGCTGCTAATAATTGGAATAATAGTATTTGGAGACATCTTTGGATTAGGAGAAATTTGTTGACGATACGTAAGTACAGTGTATTTTCAAAACTATTATGTCCTTTACGACACTGCCACGAAAATAATGTTTTAGTATTATATCGCCGTCAGAATCCGAAAAGGAGAAAGTTTTCTCTATTTCTTGATTATTCACCAGCAATAATACTGAAAAAAAAACAAATTTATTATTTTATCAATTAATTAAATAACTTGATTTTGATAAATTAATGATAATTAATGATTGATTTGATAAATTAATGAAAACTAAACTGAGACTTTAATTTCCTTAATTTAAGGAAGACTCAATTTAAAGGAAACGCAGTTGCAGTTCTTTTTTGTGTTCAACATTTAATATTTGACAAAAACAGCTAAACATGCTTAAATTGAATCAAATGCTTGTAAAATTCCGTTTGGTGATAGCGTTGCAATACTTTAAGGGAACCAGGACATCATATGCTTTCAAAAAATCGATTTTTCAATTTTAGTTCTAAAAAATAGTGCATATTTTTCTGAACCTAAAAATGTATAATACTTATATGTTTGTTGATAAAATAGCCCTAAAATATGAAAAATAAAAATGTAAACAAATGACCACGCCCCTTTTGACCCTTAGTTTTTTCACTTTTTCTCTCAAAAGCGTATTTTTTTGCATTTAGGTACATTTTTAAAAAAACTATTCCACTATAAGATTCCAGATTTTTTATACTTCTATACAAGATGCCTATGAATATAGTGAATCTAATTTTTTTCCTATTAAAATAGTACCTAAATTTTTAAAAATGGTTTTATGCATAAAAAAAGCATAAAAAAATAGAATTTTTCCTAATTGCAAAGTTTCATTTTTTTTTAAAGAAACTATACTAAATTTTCACTAAAAAAATAGGTTCACTGTCTTTTGTGTATTGTTTTATATATGTGTAAAAAATATTTTCCACAAAAAAAAAGATACTTTTTTAAAAAATGGTACCCCTAAGCATAAGTATGTATTATGAGTTCTCAAAAATTATGTATTACTTAAATTAAGTAGGAAAAAAACTTTTGAACTAAAAAGTTGTTTTTGTAGTTCTACAGAATAATTAAATTATCTTTATTAAGAACGCAAAATATCTAAGCTCTATTCAAAATTTTAAAAGATATATGTCTCATAAACAAAGGGTCTTAATTTTGGCATTTTACACATCCGAGCATGTCCTGGTTCCCTTAACATTAAATTGGCCGCTATAAATTTATTTGGTGTGATTTCAAAGTCACTCCAAAAATAATTGGCTTACTGATAACAATTAGTCCCCCCCCCCCAAAGAACATTGAGAGATGGAAGCATTTTGTTACTTGCGTTTCCAAAAAAAGAAATTCTAATACATATTAGATTGAATTATTGGATCAAATTAATTTAAAATGTAGTACAATCATAGATATTTTCAGTTGCATATGTAGATTGAATCGATTTATGTTTCATATTTCACTAAAATAATTATTCATTATAAACATGCTTAAAATAAAAGTAAAGCCCTTTTCTTTTGTTTATGTATGTAAAAATAGATATTTTTTTTCTTTCAATTTAATCAACAATTGTATATTTCTGGTTTATTTTCATCCTTGTCAAGAAATCAATAGGATAAATATATTAGTGGAATCTTGTGTATTGACGGAGGGAATAAATTGCATCGTAAATGGCCATCGTTACGTGGAAGCTTTTTTATCTCCTGGTCATTACACTGCTCTTCAAATGTCACTTTGATTTATGGAACCTTTTTGTGAATTCAGTAATAATATTAGTAATTAAGACCCTCCATTTCATACGTATTGACATCCGGTCTAGCTAAAATTCTTCCAAAATTAGTGCAATGCTTATGTTAAAGGTGCAATGATTTTTCTTCCTTTTAATGTGGTATACAGAAAGTTTTTCTAAATTTGAAATTACGTGTTCGATATTTGTAACAGAATGGTATAGGAATATATATCGTTGTTTCAGCTTAATAGAAAATTTAATTTGAATGTTTCAGAAAACACAACTTGGATTTTTAATAACGAGTGTTTAAACTGAAAAAGAGTTTATATATTTCTTTTAAAGTATTCTATTAAATGGGTGATTTTTTTACGTACTTTCATTGAACTATATTTAAATTCAGATTCATAATTTATAATTGATTTTAAGTAGTACTTTTCAATTATTTAATATTGCAGTTTTTGTTTTAATAAATGGCTTAAGTGTAGAATAAGTGACTCCTCGGCAGACCTAATTTTTTGGCGACCAGATTCGGTCGCCAAACTACCTATATGTAGCGATAGGTGTCCTGAGAACGTAAAAAGTGGTATTTTTCAATGAAAATAAGCAAGTAATAATGAGAAATACCAAAAAATATTTATAAAGTTATCAATAATGGATTAAAAATAAAGATTTATTTTTCTAAAGTAAAAGGAAATTGTGAATTAGAATATTAAAGAAAAAGGCTTACCTGCACTCAGGAAAGTTCTTCTGTGAAGGAGGGTAAATTCTTTTTATTCTAAGAATGATGTATTTTTTTTCTAAGAATAATGTAAACACACAATGCACACATTCGGATATTGCTAGTTCCTTATCCCTAATACAATTAATGATAGTTATTATTTAAAGGGATAAGTTCCCCTTTATCCCTTTAATACATACATATCCCCATATAAAATTAGTAATTATATTCACTACTTTTCATAAAAAACAATATGAATCGCAATTTGAATCTTTCTTAATTTTTATCATGCAATATCTGCACAGTAAGAGATTTATTAAATGACATTATAACTACATTTATTTTAACATTTTACAATAATTTTATTCTTGCATTTAAAGCTTAGTTTTCTAAAATGGAGTTTTATAAAATTTTTGATTAATTCAGTATTTTTTGGAAGTGTGGAGGGGGAGACGTCTAAAGGTAATCTATTAATAATTACCAATTTGAAGGTAAGCAAAGATTGACAAAACCACTATAAAATTTTTTCGACTTCTAAAAACATTTCACCGCCATTTTTGTCCCATGTTTCTAAAACTTGAATTATTTTCTACACTAAAATATCGCCAAACTATGTTATATTCTGCCAATTGGAGTGAGTTGACTGAAATTGCTCTCACTATCATGGTCAACGCAAATTTACGCGAGTACTATTTACTACATATTATGTATTTTATTTGTAGCTATTTATAAATATTTGTGCATGTGATGTGAAAGCTGGGAACTGCTTAAAGAAGTCTCATAAAATCTTTCCGTGAAACCTGGATTTTTCCCCCTAATCTTGTTTTCCCCCGCCTTTTTATTCATAAGCGGAGCGATCGAATTTTCGTGACATTCCTAATTGCATGAGAATGTCACTGACTTTCACATCCAAAACTTTTGTATGCATGCATTCATATAAACGAGCTTCATTATTCTTATCTTCGGGAGAAAAAATGTAAGCTTTCGTGTTGATTCATGCAAATATCTTTAGCGGTAATCATAAATAATGCACTTTTGTGCTTTTGCCATTCTCTTAAGTTGTGGTTTGTAAACTTTTAAATATTTTTAATGAAAATTAGACCTTTTATAAAATATTACTATGTAAACTTGCTTATTATCTAAGCATATAAACAGCAATGTTTCCTTCATTGAGGATTTATGATTCATTCCAAAGATAATTTTTTCCCAATAATTTACCTTTCCGGAGAATTTAACTACTAAGAAGAAGCAATATTTTCACAAGACTGCACAAGAGCATTTAGACTTTCTGCATTTCCTTTTACAAAAAACTTATTAGAATTTCTATAGTTTAAAATGAATTTATAAAATTAATGATAAATTTAAACTGCATCCAGATGTGTATTGCTATATTAGTGAACATTTTGCGTTTATATTCAGTTCTAAACTGTTTCTTCACAGAGGCAGATAGTTAATCTTGTTGTAATTCTTAAATAGAATAAAATTTAACTTTAATTCCGTAGTTTATCTTGGAATTTTATTTCATCCAAAACTAATTTTTACCTTATTTACACCGGTATAGTTCAAATCTAATAATCTGCATATTTATTATAATATAAAAATATTGGTTTTGATATATATATATATACGTTGGTAAGACTTTCTGTAACGATCATCATATTTTAGATGTAATACGGATGGTATAGATGAGGCAGTCTTTTGTTAGATGGTAATCCAGTATATTGGGCCTTTTAACACAAACACACAAATACGGACGACACAACAAAAACACAAAATACAACACGAGCATTACATGACGAGGACAAGAGGCAGACTGAATTTTCCAGAGAATCTTGGGGTTTTATATGAAGCGGCAATCGGAAGTTCCAAACTTGTATGACTTATGTGGATGTAGCTTGTGTTTGGTGGAAAGATATCGTACGAAGAAATCTTACGTAAGCTTACTTTAAAAAAATAGAGCTGTTAGTTTTTAAGGGGTACAGTTACGGTTATTCCCGTTTGAGGAGTATCTAATAATTAATCATTTACATGAGAGTCCTGAAGGGTAAGCAAGGACCATTACAAATTTAAATGTTGTTTAAGATGAAATTTTTGTAACTGTAAATATATATATACAGTCACAAAATTTTACAAGTATTATATTATAACATTTGCTACTAATATTTACTATTATTTATAACTACCATTCATAAATTGATAAAATTTAGTTTGTACGATAATAGTATCCAAACTTGCGGTTGGCCTTGCTCTGTACAACCATTTGAGCCATAAGCCATCATTAGCCGACCATCTGGCATAGTGGTTAGCGATGCTGACTTCTGTGCGTAGGACCTAGGTTCAAATCCCGGACAAGGCATGGATGTTTGTAAATGTATAGTGCCTTCGCGGTAGGGAGGTATTCTAAATAGCCATCGAGCCGCAAATCCTCTCGTGATGTTGGTGGAAGGGCAAGAGAGGTGGGAGGTCCCTGACCGTCCCCAAGGTATTCTCTCTCAAAATTGGAGTGGAAACGCGTCTTAACGTACTGTCACCTGCAAGGTGCTCAAGGCTTTGGCTAACGACAGGCGTACAATCTAGCCCTTTGCCATGATGAGTTTCGTGGGCCTTGATCTGGAACATGCTGATTAGGTGGCAACAACAACAACCAGCTCACGATTGGCGTTGCTCAGTAGAATCGTTCAAGCCATAATGTCATTAAAGACACACTTTGTGGAAAGATTGATGCAAATTAATTCTATATAAGCTCAATGTCTTTACGTTAGAGTGGGGTGGAAATTTGGAGAGAGGAGTGCCACAGATGTGTATGTGTCAGGCGTCATTCTCGTCACTTAACAGAGGCTCAAAGTTATGAGATCTGTCGCCAATAGTCCTCGTATTGCTTCCAAGTGTGAGGTAAATAAACAATCAATCGATCAATTCGTAGTTCCCATTTGCCAACTTTCTTGAAAATATTCTATTCGAAGTTAATTTACTTTTCTCATGCTGGTTAGTCTTAAAGTGATCATTTGTAAATCGTATGAATTTTAAAACTCCCGTACAGTTGTAATCAAGGAATTGTATTGTATTCGAAATTAATTTTTTCTTCATTTATAGGAAGGTTATTTGTCTTCATATAGTCATTCATAAATTGTGCAGCCTACGCAGTAGATACATAATTGAAATGCCCACCCGTTTTCCATACAATGCTTATCTTAAAAACCCTGGGAAAATCTCAATTTCGGAGTACAAATAGAAACAAATATCTAAAACTTCTTAGAAAAAATAATTAAAATAGTTTTTGATTAGTCCTAAACAAGTCTTTTATAAAGTCATCAAGAGCTTATATAAGAAAAAAGCTTTTTGTCAGATGCAATTATTTAAAATATTCTGCGTGGTATAATTAATAAATTATAAATTTTGAACCTTTTTCTTTTTCGAAATTTTATATCAATCTTAGGCATTAGGTACTACATTTTCTAAATATGTTTTTGATTTAAATTCTATGGGAATAATTTGAAATATTTTAAGTATTAGTCTATTTTTAATCTGATATAGTGCATTCTAAATAAACAGGTAATCTTAAGTCCGCAACTAATATGCATGCAATATTAGCAATTGTATTTTATTTTTATTTAAAAAAAGTCCTTTTTGGTTTTCGTTTTAATTTATCACACGTTACTCCTCATTAATGTCTCATCAATCCAAGCCTATGCAAATCATTTATTAGAATCGAATACTTTGAACCACTTTTAATCCCAATGACCCACTTCACAAGGCCATATTTAGAATAGGCCGGTCGATTTCGCTTTTACAGCTTACAATTTGGAACGAATGCATCAAAAACTCCTGACAAAACAATTGATTTTATCTCCGAAGTCTGCTCTACATCTAGCGAAAGTCATTTTTCCGAAGTAAAGAGGTGGGCTTTTCGGCCACCGTAGAAAAGGACAAATCAACTGGACTATGGTATAAGTAGTTTCTGGACATCGGTCACGAAATGTTGATTTGACTGAATACTACTATTAACTTGTTTTGTAGTAATGCGTGTGTGTGCTTGTGTACAATAATGTTAAGTGCTATGTAGTAGGAAAATACGTGATAGGATCTTCACTATGTTTTATTTTACCATCAAGGTCGTATCTTCCCGGAACAAATAAAGAAATTATTATAAAATCATTTTTCCAAAGTGATATATAGCATTTAATATGTACAGTAGTCAAGAACTCATTTTGATTCACTCCCTAAATTTTCCAAGAAATTAGTTTTTATACTCATCAAATATATATATTTACAACCTTCTATCTGAGAAGAACATAAAAAGAAAGTTTCTATTTAAAATAAACAAAATATACTAGATATAATTAAGGAAAATAAAATACAAGTTATGTGCGCAGTTATTAAAAACAGAGACTAGGCTTGACTTTATTAACATCAATTATTATAGAACTGAATTGCAATATTTTTCTTAAACACTTTCTCAATTCAAATGTATTATCCTGTAGTTTTACCTTGTCATCTCCCATCTCTCTCTCCACTGATTATCAAGTAAGCTTATAAAAGAAAATTTTAAAAAATTACTTTCTTTTAGTTCCTATCTATTTGCATGAAATTCGGAAAAGGAAAATAAACTTTCTGAAAAGAGTAGAGTAACTAAAAGTGTTTTCGATAATATAACATAAAAAGAAATTTATAAGTATATAAGAATGTAAATATTTTTTTCGATTCATATTTATATGAAATATAGTAGTTAGTTATAAATGAACTTTAATAAAAATTGGCAACGTAATTACAAAATTAAATTTAAAAAATTTTTTAATTACTTTTTATTAAAAATTAAGGATGTATGTATTTACATTACGAAGGACATGATTTTAATATATACAGACTAAATATTTTAGAGCAATAAATACGCAATACTTATTTCTAAGATTAAAATTAAGTTTTAAGTCATAAGATTAAGTTTTATAATTTGCTATATAAAAAGAAATTATAAAACTTAATCTTATTTCAATACAGCACCAACACTTTTTCCTAGTAATTATTATAAAATTTGATTATTATTGCAAAAAACATAGCTATATGTTTTATCCATCTCAATTTCATTTTTAACTAACCAATAAAAAATATTCAAGTCAAAGGAAAGAAAAACTGCTATTGCAAAACATTTAAAATCATGCTTTCTACAAAAACAAATTTGTGTATTCTTTTGCAATGTGTCATTTTAAAATTACGTTAAAATGAGCTCTTGCATTTAAAATCCTTAGAACAGTAACGAATTAATTTTATTTGATCTATGTTTTTGAAAATAATATGGAATATCCTTTAATTTTCAGATTACATAATTTTCAAAGAAAAATTTTTTTTGATCCTAATTAAATTTACTTAGATACATTTGCTTAATCAAAAGGTAAATTAAATTTCAAAAAGCATATATTTATTGTTTTTTTTTAATTAGTCAGATATTATTTATTAAGGAAAACTTTTTCAAAGGAATGACGATTTTAATAAAAATAAAAGAAATGTGTAAAGATTTTGAATCAGAATAATTGATATCATACAAGTTTTTGATTTGTTGCATTTCGATAAATAAGCTTAAAATATGCTAGCCCTTATTTATTTATTTTTTGAAACTCAAAAAAAAAATGATGCGAAGTAAATACAAACTTAATTAACGGATTACTAAAAAAAAATAAGATTTTTTATTCCAGTTGTGTGTTTTAGACTAAGGATCCCCAACACCCGGGCCGGGGATTAAATGGTACCGGATCACCCAAGCAAAAATAAATTATTTTCATTTTGTATTTCTCTCCGGTTTGTGCGACTTTTCCCCTTTATATTAATTTTATAGTATAACGGTATTTTATTCTGAAGGCATACTTAAATACAAGGCAATTAAATTAAGAAATCCAAATTCTGAAATGTAAGCAATTTACATCACCCCTTACTAGGACGCGGTAAAATTATCAAATATTGACCGGTCCGTATTAATATAAAGGTTGGGGAGTACTGTTTTAGACAGTTGTAGAAAATATAATATAAATTGCTTTAAACTGAGATTATTTTTTCTGTGAAGTATTTTTTCGGTTACATTGATGCATAAATAGAAAAAAAATTGTTGCTTCAAAACTTAAAAATAAGTTACATGTTTTCGGTCTAAAATCCTTTCATTTAGGACTATTAAAGAAATTATTTATATAGTTTTAACTAAGTTAAAGTTACTCAAAAGTACTTGAATTACTAATAGAAATTTTAATCTAAGAAGAAAATAATTAAAAATAATGTTGGATTTTAATCTGATGATAAGAAAAATATTAAGTGATTATAAATCTAAGGAGATAAATATTGCTGTGGTTGTATGAAGTATGTGCACAAACATATTTTGTGATTGAGAGTATAAATCTCAGTTTTTCATTTCACAACTAAAAAATAATTAACCTTTAAAACAAATGCTCTCGAGCTGTTTGAATTCTCCGTTTATTTTTTTTAGTTAAGCTATATTTAAATAAATATGCTTATATACTTAATATATCAACCCTTTTGTTGAATTGACGAGTCATTAAATGGTTTGAACTTTTTAATATTTATATTTACCTTATTCGAAATTTAATTCTGAAAAAATGTTAGACACGTGAGGTTTGCTCCTTGTACTACCCGTATTTATAATACATCTAATTCAAAGTTATAAATGAATTTTGAATCAAACATTATTCTGATTGTTTTTAAAGTAAAACTTTTAAAAACGAGCTTTCTTATTCTCAATTTTATTTTTATTTTTGAGGGATTTTTACAACATTTAAATTTAATTAAAAGGAAAAGCAAAATAATAATAATGAAATATATACTTTCAAAATTAGGAAATTGTAATTAATTATGAAAATATTATTATATATACTTTTTATACTATTATTAAGTAAGATATTTATTTTCCAACAAAGAAACAAACAAAACCAAAATGGAAAATAGTCCCATGTATGCGTTGTCAAATACGTAAGAGATTATTTCCCCAATACAATAGAGTATTATATTATCAGAGAGAGATACAAAGATATTGCATCTTTTTTATAATATCATTTACTGTTTAAATGACCGGTAAAGCTTTTTTTTACTCAATAAATTGTTAATTCGTTTTATATTATTCTTATTATATCTTTTGTATAGTTTGAACTAAGATCTCTTTTTAAAAACTTCCATAAAATCTAATTCCCCTTATTTCTTGCTCGAGTAAAAAAATCGAGTTCAAAAATGTACAAAATACTCTTTTAAAGTTGTATTTGTTTTTTACTTAAAGTGCATTTCAGAAATAAATTTTATTGTTTCTAGACTCCTTAACTTAACGGCCTTTGTTGTCCCTGAACTAATAATAAATTTTTATACTATCACTTGAATAGCTTTTCTATAAAAACTCTTTTTTTACACGTTCTTCCGGACTATCGACACTTTATGAATAAGGAGGGTCCGGTCCACACACACACACACAGCCTGAGACACAATGGTCGCCACTGGCAACCTGAAAAGGGCGTGTTGTTGTCACGTGACTTTGTGGGTGGAGAAATGCGTTGCTATGACTACCAGGAGAAGCGGCCGTCACGTGACTAGTAGCTTTCTTATTGTTTGTTAGGTTCTTTTTTTATTCTTACGTCCACTTTCTCTCTCCTGGAGCGTGATTCTTATTTCATACCTGAAGTCCAAACGCGGGAGACGCAAGTTAATGAACGGGAAAAATGGGAATGAAAAGATGTTTCCGGAAGCTAAAGAACGATTTAGACTTTAACTGTCCCGCGCCATAAACGGCTATAATTTTTTTTGCGGGACATGGGAGATCCCGACTCGTGGAAAAACATGGGACACAGGCAAGAGTATGAAGAAGAAAAACAAGACAATATTAAAAAAGAAATCAACAATTCTAAAGAACCCGAATCTAATAATTCTCAGCAACCTATTCGAAAGAATCGATCCGAGGTATTATTGGCTGTGCGAGATGAGTTCGGAGAATCCAATATTAATAATAATCGACCTAAAAGTGAGGCCTTATTGATAAAGAATTCCAGAGTTGCTTGTGTGTCCATCGAAATTGATCCCGCCACAGATGATGACGAGAGCAATAAAGTTGACAATCCGCCCCTAACCATCAATAACGATGGAGACATTCCAGAAGTCGGGACGAAAGGGCCTCTAAAGCGACAAAGCAATGTGAAGGAAGATGTCATTGAAAGCAACGGAAATATATCATCTGGTATTCCAAACAAAAAAAGAACATTACAAAAGCAATCGAATGTGGAGAAAAATTCACCGGGGGATAAAACTGAGCCATCATCGCCTCAGCCATTGAGGGCTGTTAGAGGGAGGCTGGCTGCTCTCTTGTCAGCAGGACACAAGAAACCCCTGAAAAGTTATTCTTGCCCCCAGGATGACGATTATACTCCAAGAGGAATAAAGAGACAGTGTATGTCTTTGGATACCGATTCTAAATGTCCGTCCGCTGATGGTACGGAAGGTCCACCAACTATCCGACATCGACCCATGTGTCTGAAATCGAGCTTAAAGGGGGATAATGGCGAATCTCCCTCTCATAACCATGTCCAGTCGCAACAAACACCCCTTCCCAGTCCCCGAAAGCCCGGAGTTAAACTTGTTATTGATGATATTGACTGTGCCTCAGCAAATGCAAAGGAAAGGAAATCTGTTGTTTACAGTAGAAAGAACAGTCTTATGCCTCAGGTAAAGTGACGTTTGGTTATTAGTAAATGTTTGCAGTTTCCTATTACAGTGTATTATAATATAAAATATGCTTTTTTGAGAAGTCTTTTATAAATTCGAAACACATTTCTAGGGAAATTAGAAATACTTCGCATTCTATATAGCAATGACTTATTTAAACCAGTCTTTGAAAACATGTAAGAAAATTTTCGTTAAATGCATCTGAGTATTTTTAATTCAAATTAGTATTAGAATTTTAATTTTTGTGAAATAGATACTCATGGGACTATGAAGTAACTTAAAAACATTAAATGCTATTAAAAGTCTGAGAATAGTTACAAAAAAGAGCGCAAATAATATTTTAATCTAGTTGTGTTGTGGGGCATATACGTATACATTTTTAATTTGAGAATTCAGATGAACAAACATATTGTAGTTTGTGTATCCCGTGGTGATAGTAATTTACATTGTTTCTAGTTTTTATAAATATTTTACTCTTTTGTATTCTATTTCAAGACTATTTCGAAAGTATTCAAAAACCGTCTTAATGAGCAAACAACCAAATAACCTAAATTTTGTTCACCATAAAAAAAAAGAATTTCATTGTACATACATTTTAGTATGCAATTTTTTTTAGTATTTATTAGACAATTAATAATCCTTATACAGTCTTTGTTCCTCAAAAGGTGAATTACTATATATATGTTTCATACATTTTAATACACATACTTATTTAATATTATGATTGGAATATCGTTATGCAAAATTATTATGTATTATAATATGAAGTTATGCATATTATGCTTTTACATTGCGTTATGAAAGATATACTGAAATCCTATAAATTCGAAATATTATTATTATTGAAGAAGCTGTTTTTTAAAGAATTTTCTGATAACATTAAAAATATATAATGATAAAGATTACAAATTTATATAAAATTTATTATTTCATAGTAACTTTAATGCCTGAAAAAATGACAAATATTTATCATTTTTAGTTCACTAATGTTTGATTAATTTACAGCGAGTACTACATACTGGAAGTCATAACATATAATTTGTATTCTTAGCTTTTTATGTACGTTTTCTGATTCTTGAAGTAGAATCCACAAATTAATTAAGAGTATCTAAAATAGTTACCGCAGTTTCCTTGTACAGATTGAAATTTCAAAAATGTAATTGATAATTTTTTTCTTTACTCTGTGCGTTTTCATATTTTTAGTGTTTCTTAACGTAGAAGGATTTCCATGCCCATCCAAAAATCCTGAATGCTAACAAGCTTCTACGTACATCAATACTTGGTTAATTTATTTCATAAAATTCAGAACATGTATAAAAAGTACAAATTGAGGAATACATTTTCAGAATCGGAACGATGATTCATATGAAAATTATATATTTCAAGTAACATATGATTATTTATGGAAACGAGTAAAGCGACTATTGATGATTAGCTCTAAGAATAAATTTCTCTTACTCAAAGTATCATAATTTACTGACAAAAATATGAAAACTTCCTTAAAATTAATGAAAAAAATGAATTTCTTGCTGATAACTTTTCCATTTGTGGCTTGTGAATGGATCCACGTAGATCCTAAAAGTAGTCATTGAGAATGAAATTTAAATATAAATAGCGTCGGAGAAGATATCACTTGGGATTATCTTTAAACAATAGTGTTGTTAGTGACTGGTTCCTTCAGTAACTAGCAACAATTCATTTAATTTTTTTAAAAATTGAGCGAAGCTTTTTATATATTGCATTTTTCCTATTTTATTTTTAATTTACTTATTTTTGTTGCGCTAAAAAAGAGAAATATGTTCTCGTTAAAAAATGCAGAAAATTTGAATTATTTTAGCCTCGCTATGTTATGAAATTTCTGAAATTTTCTCATGTAGAGAAGAAAATATTGTTAAAAAATCCAATGTATAGAGAGAGAACAGAGTGACTACTAACATGTGACGTTTTCTCATAATTTAACATGGATAATTTTGATGAAAGCAATTGACTGATAAAATTTAATGCGAATAGAAAAATATTTGCAATATTTCAATGCAATCATTTTTTTAATATATTATGCTATTAAAATTGTTTTGAAGTTAACTTAATATTCGGACTTAAGATCCTCTTGCATCATGAAATATTCTACAGATAAAGTAAATGTAGTTGATTTTAAATAATTCAGTTCTCCCAAATAAATATAACACTTTTTATACGCAGAAGATAGTTACATACATCCCTCATACATAGATCTCATTATTGCAAAACAATTTAGCGCTTAAAGAAAAAGATCTAAAATCTAAGAAGTTTAACCCATATAATTTATAGTAAAATAATTTCGTATATATATACGAAAATTATTTTACTATAAAATTTAAAATTAATATAGTAAAATAATATTTTAAAAATTCGACATTAATTTAAGTGCAACATCATAGTTGTAGAGTTTGATAGCTATTTTTTATATTCTTTAGAAGTTGTAAAAATGTGTAAGAAAACTTGTGATTTAATAGTATCAGTTTTGTAAAGTTAATATTACTTTTAATTAAGATATCTTAAAAATGGAAACGAAAAGTTTTATAAGTATTTACAAAGATTATTTTAATCCATGTAATTGGATGAAAACAGTAACATTTTAAAACGATGAATTCATTTCTTTTAAAAATTCTTAACTATTAAAAAAATTTAAAAATTTGGTAATAACGCTCTTTTTTTACATTATTTCAGTAAATGTATAACTTCATCTGTCACGTTTTTGTTAACTTCTACAACAAAAATTTAAATAGAAACCTATTTTATTCATTTGTATGTTGAAACTGATAAAAAAAATATATAAACAGTAAAAATTCGCCGAGGAAATAAAGTTGCAAAAAGGCCTTGTACCCAGGAAAGTTGGGCAGGTGTCCAAAATTTTATTCTCACATATTTTTTTTAAAATTCCATTCTTAACTGAGTGCTAATTTTGATTTTATCTGAAATAAAATTAATTTGACTTTTTGAGATAATGAAATAAAAAGATATTTTTGTCCCAGTTTTTCTAACTATCCTCATTGAAATATTATTACGACAGATGAAATATATTCAAGGTAAAATATAAAAAAAAAGGATTTCGTTGAAATAGTTAAAGAAAAAAATAACAAAAGGCATATTTTGCCTATATTTTGATGCTGGAATTAATGAATATCAGGCAAAAATATTGTAGAAGTTGTAAAAGTTAAAAAAAGAAAGAAACGAGGAATTTTAAAATTTATTTAAATAACTATCTGAATTCATGCAATTTTTAATACTTATTTTGCTCCATTTAATATAAAGTTTGAGCTTAATTACAAACATTTGATTTGTTTTATCTCAAAGTACTAAAATCAAATCACTTGACTTAATTTAAATTGAAATCTTACGCCGATCTATAACAATAAATTGATTAGAGCTCTTAACTCTGTCTTTAAAAGGTATACGTTCCACATTATATACATATTGCTTGGAATGAAGCAAAATAAATTATATATTTTGTAGTTAGGAACTCTCTTTTTTAGATTTATTTTTTTTATCCAAGGAATCAACCGATGCAACATCTTATTGTCTGGCCCTTTATTAATTAACTTCAGCACACCTAAAACTATTATCATAACTTAAATATTTAAAATTTACCCATGAAAGCTCCAAGAATGATAAATATAGGGAACACAGCAATTTTTGTCTTTCAAGTTTTTAAAAAAGTAAATAAAGGTAAAAGAGAGAGTGTAGGAAAAAAGGAGGTTTTTCGAAAAAGGAAAATAAATAAATAAATATTCTTCTGATTTTTTATATAAGTATTCTTCGAATTTTCGTGCATTTCAAAACTTTTTTAAAGGACTTATGAGTTCATATTATATTCCTATGAAATACACGACTGTATATGTAGTTTAAGAAGGAAAAAGGCTCTTCGATCCTTTCCGTGTAATAAATTATGAATGGACTTTTTTTTTGCGTGCTGGGCACTTACACCCGAAATTATTTATTGCATCGCAAAAAGACGTTGACATGGTATTAGGGCCAGTATTTAGAAAAGTAGTTAGAGCATTAAAAGACCACACCCTCCAAAAAGAAAAGTTTGAGAAATTATCTATTTATCAAAGTTTTTACTCGGTTTAATCTAAAAGCTAAAAGTTTCTGATGTTTTATTTTTTAAATGGATATTATTTATGCATACATACTTATTTCAACCTCGTGTAGATTTAATTTTAAAATGTCTTGAGAAAATTATTCTTAAAACTAAAATTTGGAACAGAAAATTCTTAGTAAAACAGATATGTTAAGTTTTTGCAACACAGCGCATTTCGGAAGAGTAGTGCATATTTTCCAGTTTATAAAAAATACACTTTTGCTTTAGCAAATTTGAAAAATTCATTTTGTTATCGTATTTTACTATTATTATTAAAATCAAAATAGATTGATTGGAAAAAATCCATTTTTGTATATATTTTATGTCAGCAAAAATTTAAAAAATAATATTACATTATAAGGTTACGAAAATAAATTTTTGTCCATTTCATTGTTGTTGTTACTTTTAGAAAATAGATTTAACGGTTTTCTAGTAAAATGCACAATAGTAAAAACAGATAAATATATTTATGCCTACAGAACATATTATACATCATCGAAAATAAAATCAAAGTATTCAGCAATAAAATTTTAATAAAAAATTAAATTTTCTAAAACAAATTTGAAGTACTATTATTTTATTATTTTATTGCTATTCACCCCTTTTACTACATACTGAAATCTGCGTTCTATAAAATTTATTACTTCAGTTTCAATTGATTGTAAAATGTAAGCATTTCTGCTTTATTTGTTTGTAAAACTGATTTTTTTATTGAAAATATTAAAACAATATTTTTTGTAATCATCTAAGCCTTTTTAAGTTGTTTTTTTTAAATTTTTCTTGTGGCCTAAGCTTTTTTATGAAAATAGGTCACTATTTTCATTTCTAGATGATTTAAATATTTGAGAAATTTATTGTGAGAGGTTCTAAGGCAGAGTACGTAAACTTTGTCCATAAATCAGTCACGTTATTCAAAACTTTTCATAAATAACTTGTAGCTATTATAGTATAAAAATTTGTTAAAAGAATATTTATATTCATTAAAAATAAGTATGCTTCCTTTTTATAAGTATTCTTTCTTATTTTTATTTATCTATGGAAATTTCAATTGAGAAATATTTTTCTTAGTGTTATTTCTTATTCTCATTAAATTACCGCTTTAATATTTTGTGTGTGGGAAAATTGAGAGCATATATATAAATAAGACTTACAAAGATAGAAATAATAAGCATGCTTTACAACCTGTATTAATGACAAAGACATCAAATGTTCTTTCGTTTTAACGCAAACTACATTACATCGTATTCTTAAAGGGGCGTAAACGTAAAGATTTTACTTCATAACTAACATCTAGGATAATTTTGAAAAATTATTATTGTAAATTGTGTATTAATACTTATTAACATTTAGAAATTTTAAAAATTGTACCTTATTATGTTATTTATATGATCTTTATACACACACACAAGTTATCCTTTTTTTCCCTTTCTTCCTTTTTCATATATAATTTTCTTTCCCTTATTTGGTATGTTGATGTAACTGGAAAGTTATGTAAATAGAGAGAGAGAAATATTCGTTTGATGCATAACACTGCTTGTTTGTTTTAAATTATGATAAAAAATAAAATACGCTTACTTTATATGAAATCCGTTTATTTTGTAATATTTTACTTAATGAATATTTCATTAAAATTTCTCTGTCAATTGATTCGTTTAGTTAATAACTTTTCTCTTTCATTTTCTATGAGCTATCATTAATGTTTAAATTTATATACTATATCCCCACATATAGTAAATATCATTAATATTGTAAAATATGTTAATTCATTCTTGCTTTGTAATGCTTGATAATTATGATAGTAAATTTTATGACATGCTTTCCATTATAAGGAAAAATTTTGAAATGATGTGCAAGAAAATATTTGGGTTTTTTCCCCTGATATTTTTTCACTTATATTCCCTTTTTACACCCACCCACTCTGTACAAAAATTTTATGAACAAATTCTCAATTTTTCAATTCTGATGTGTTGCTATGTTATTCATTTTTGAAATGACTTTCTGAATAAGAGATATTTTAATTTTTACAAAGACTAGAGCACTTTATCTTAGTTATATGAAATTGCTTAAAAAACAGTGATTATATTCACATAAATGACTGTAAATTTTGTAATAAAACAGTGATTGATAAATCTGAAGGTTAAAACACTTACACTGTTACACAGAATATACACACACAAAATTCAGTTAATTATTCTTAAAGCTTTTTGAGCAATTGCTGTCCCCATGTGAGGTTTAAAAAAAACACATTTGGAGTAAAACGTGTTTTAAGTTTGACATCTTGTTTAAAGTTATGGTATCTGCTTTTACAAAAACGCTTGTAGTTTTTTCCTCTAATGAATGGAAAATAAGAAGCTTGGTATTTTTACAAAGCTAATAAAACGGTCTATAAAATAAAATCATGAAAAATTTGTCAATCTTTGGCAAAATTCACAATTTTAGGGTAGTCGGATACATTAAAAAAAATTTAAATAAGTATAGTATTATAAATAAGTCAGCTTTTAAATAAGTATAGCAGTATGAATTTCTCAGATTTAAGTTTTAGGGAACTGTTACTCCAGGACACTTTCTTCCTTTTTAAAAGAACTAAACTATGGATTATAAATTAATATTTGAATTATGCTCAGTATTTTTGTTTATTTCTAATGGGCTGCATTTTAGCAACTAAGCCTTTTCAGACACAGCAAGTCCCAAATGTGAGAGCCTTTTCATTAGTTGTACCCTCCAGTGGCGGATCTAGCACTCCCGTCACCAAATTTTTGATACTTGAATTTATATTAATTCAAGCTTTTGTCGGATGCAAAGTAATGCCATGATTTTCTTTTGCCGAGAGTATCAGAGCCAATTTGGATCTTTTCCATGCTTCATAATCATATGACATTCGCTTCCAGAAAGTCTCCTACCGGGATCGAACCCGCAACACCTTAAGCTCAAGTGGTGAGCACTCTACCTCTAAAAAACCATCGAGCCGGCTCAAACTCAACATTAGAAAATAAAAATTACAATTGTAGTCGATGTTTCTTATATATTTAAAAAAGAATGGAAAAAGAAACATATATTTTTTGCAAAGAATACGTTTAACAACTCCATCAATTGATTGAAACTGTCTAACCAATATTGATACTCAAACTCTAAACATTCAGTTTCTTGATTAATTTCAGTCTTATTGCTTTTGTCACCATGGTAACACTATACAGATGGAAAAAAAACAAAGGTAACATTAATAACTTCGTAATTAATTTAAGGAAAGCATTCTAAAAAAATTCATTAAAGAGTTCATCGTTGTATTTCAGGTAAAAAGTAAATCGTAAGTTCGAACCCTAATTCTCTTCACTTTAAGATCCTTCATCCTTCCTTCCTCAATGGCGCGACAGCCCAGAGTGGGCCTTGCTCTTCTCTAGAAGTCTTTTCCAGATCAGCCATCTTCCTGCTAGTGCTCTCCAATTTTTAGTTTCCAAAACTACGAGGTCTTTTTCTAGGCCATCAATCCATCTTAGATTTGGCCTGCGTTTTTTCAGTGTGCCAATAGGCTCAATTCATGACGGTTACATGATAAAGCAATCACATGTTCGAGACTTAAATCAAAACTTATATCAAACTATCTTGTAAAATTTAGATAAAATTTCAAATTTCATAATTGGGTAAAAAATCTTAAAATATAATGAAAAAAATTCATCAAAAATATTTTTAAGTTTTTAAAAAATCTTATTTTATTTGTGTATTTTTAAACTAAGCATGTTTTGCTGACTTATATGTTATTATTGTTAACAAATACGTGATTTTAAAAAAAGCTTTCTGCAGAGAGCAAAAGTTGTCAACAACAAAGGGCATGAACTGATTATTTGGAAACATACGATTGTATTTATCATATGATTATGACGTCACATGAATTTATGAAGTCATTGGAAATTAACACGTGCTTATCATTATCATGCGACTCTGACGTCTTATGAATTCAGCCCACTGGTTGGGAATTGAAGACTTTCTTAGTAATGCGGTCTTCGTCCATTCTGACAACGTGGCCTGTCGATTTAATTCGCTGTACTTTAAGTTAACGATGTCGGATTCATTATATGAGTGACAGAATTCTAAATTTGTTCTTACTCGCCACGTGCTATTTTCTTGAATTCCTCCAAAAATAATTCTTAAAATCTTTCTTTCGTAGATGCTTCTCATGTTCTCCTCTGTTCGAGACAGGGGCTAAGTTTCACATGCATAAGTTAATACTGATCTTAAAACATACAATACAATAGAATCTTTGTACAATACAATGCAATAGATTTTATGCAATAGAATCTTTGTCTTTCTTTTTATTACATTCGACTTAATAGTTTCGTATTCCTTCAAAACATCTATTAGCCATATAAATTATACTGTAATTTTAAAGAAGGAATTGTTATAACAGGATTTAGTGCAAGGCATGCATTAGGTATTATTCTCTCATTCATTCTCAATCCCATCTGAGGGCTTCCTTCTCTACAGATAAGAAGGCTTATTTTAGTGTGGTGGGTGTTTGAGCAATAATACCAATACCGTCAGCAAAAGTCAACAGTTGAATTTATTTATTAAAGATATTTCTTCTGGTATTGAAGTTAGAATCTCTTACCAATTTTCTAATGCTAAATTAAAGAAAGGGCATGCTAGTGTATTTCCTTGTCGAACGCCATTTTTTATTTCCAATGGGTTTAAAAGATTATTTTATATTTCGACCATAATTTTTGTTTTATTTAATGTCAGGCTTATCAGTCTCAATAACTTGTCAGGAATTTTAAACTCTTTCATGGCTGCAATAAGAGCCTTTCTCTTGATGCTATCATAATTGGTTTTAAAGTCAATAAATAGGCGTGTGTGTGTGTTTCAATTCCAAATACTTTTGTTTTCTCCATAATCTGACGGATTTAAAGTCCTCACGTGGAATAATATTGTTGGTGAAAGTAACATTCTATTGAACCCTAGTGAGTTATAATATTAAAATTTGGTGAATTCGATACTTAGTTTATCACTAATTTATAAAATGAAATGTTGATGCCGTCAATAATCTCTATTTTAGGAGGAGTATTCAAATCACGTTTGGGAGCCGTGGTAGTCGAATTAACTGTCACGGTCGCGAACTCGTGACCAGCATTGTCGAGCCGTAACTTAAAGTCCTGGAACCATTGAAATTCCGCCATGTGGAGGGGCTGATGCATGCTAAATATGTCGGAGTTCTAATTCCTGCCATTGGCGTGTTGTGAAATTTGGAGAGTAGAGTGCCAGATCACAGATATCGTCCTTGTATCTTGTACGTGTTTCAAAATTATGAGATCTGTCGCATTAGTTTAAAATACAAAAAAACAACACTTGAATTAAGTTTGACAAATCAACTTTCACAGCTAAACAAAACACTCCTAGCTGACGAGACGAAAGAAACGATCACGTGGTCAGTGACATTTATGATTGCTGCTTCTACACATTTCGTGCTTATGCTTTTCTTTATTGTCATTCTGAAATTTTTTTCAGTTTAAAACGATGATCAAACACATAATTTCTATATTTTATGCCAAAATTATGTATTCATTTATTTACTAACATTTCTTCTTTCAAACAACGCCCTGCTTACCTTCCAACTCCAGAACACCTCACCCCAACAAACCGCTCATCCTTTCCGCAAACCTCACCAAGTGCTTGAATCGGGGTTCCCTTTCTCTTGAAGAAAACAGCATAAATACATCCTAAATACCATCATCAAGAGCTAAGCGCTCACCCGTTGAATTCCCCACCTAATTCACTCAGATCTCGGAGCGTTCTCGTTAATTGCAAAGGCAGCTTCTCTCGTGGCTACCTTAATGACGCTTCCTTCACAGACGATACAAACAAATGCGCTCTATTGTGAAGACCGTTCACCTCCATTATGAAGCTCATTATTCACTCAGGGACCACCTCACTGATTAATGATTCGCGAAAGATAAGGAATCTGAGCAACTAACTCACTGCAGTGTAGGGAGGAGGTTGGAAATCGTAAAAGTCCGTCGGAAAATGATATTTTTCGCTCGTGTGGCGGGTTGTAGACGGATTTTCTTCGAAAGGAAATGAATTGCTTCTCTCGTAGCCTTGTTGGTGGGGTGTTGGAAGTTTTCAAAGAAATATTTTCGCAGATGCATTTGCAATGCAGATTAATATTCAGGTGCGTATAAAACATTTCATTCATAACAAGAGAGATCGTATAAAGTTGATTTTATTGCACAATACATTGTAATAACTTGTGAGAAAAGAGTAATAGCCTTTTAAAAACGAAGTATGTTAAGATTTACCATCAATGCACTCATAAAATATGTTTTTAAAAACACTGCTGGCCACACAAAGGACTAGAGATATCACAGCGAAATTTGTTTGGCAGATAACATGTCGTACAGAGACCAGACGATTAAAATTACAGCCTCTTGTGACGTAGGGATGGTAGTTACTGTATCCACCATTGTTGGCTATAACCGCTGCCACACGCCTCGGCATAGAATCAAAGAGGCTTTGGATGTATCCGTGGGGTACGTCACAGCGGGTGGTGTATCCCGGGCCATACGTAATGCATGGATGGACGACACGTTTTCGATTGGTGTTAGATCGGGAGAACAAGCGGTCCAAGGAAAGAATTCAATCTGATGGGTAAAGAAGAACTCTTGGACATTGCGTGCGACGTGTAGTCGCGCATTACCATGTTGGAATATGGTTGATGACAAGCGCTGAATGTGTATGGGAGGACCTCAGTCTCCAACATCTCAGAGATGTAGCACTGGCTGTTTAGTGTACCGGCAATGTGTACCAGAAAATTGCGGCAGTGAAATCCAATACCACGCCAAACCATCATACCGGGTTCAGGGCCAGTGTGGCGATGCATAACTCAACAGTTTAGCAGCCTTTCTCCACAGTGTCTCAAAACTCGAATCCGACCATCGTTCAGGCAGAAGTGGGATTCACGCGTCAGTAAACACAATGTTGATCCATTCCGTTGTCCATTTCCTCCGGTAATCGCACCATTGATAACGCAAAAGCTTGTAGTTTTCAGTCAAGAGTGAAGGAAGCAATGGACGCCTTCCAAATATTCCACTCTGTTGCAAACGGCGTCGAATGGCAAGAACGGACATCGAATGATGCGTAACAAAATAAATCTGTTGCGCTTTGGTTTGTGATGTGGCTGCGCCATCCATCTCTGTCATGCACACAATCCATCTGTCATCACGGGCAGTGGTGCAACGAGTCGGGCTCGATCGGCCCATCGTTTCTTCCTGCATGCAACGATGATAGATCCGCATCAAAGTTGCTTGGTTTCGTTCAACACGTTAACCGATTTCTTTGAAGGACAGGCTATTACTCTCTCTGCAGCTTCACAGTGCGACACTGATATAACTCTCATTTGATCTTGTATTTATTTCGTTTAACTTTTTAAATTTTTCACAATAAATTACAATGTTAGATGTGTGTCACAAGTGTGTTACAATGTGTGTCACAGTGATGTACACGGACTACTTTCATATGAGGGGTCACATTTAAAAAAAAACGTAAGTGAAAATACCAAGACGTAATATTTTTGCTAAAAGTTAAAAAATTGTTGGCCTGGGAGTGTTTTGAACCCTCAAACTCCACTCTTGTATATGCCTCAAGGCGTCATTAGAAACTTCATAACAATAGGCTAAATTCATGTGACGTTATAGTCACATGAATTCCGCAATCATTTGTTTCAAGCCAGTGTTTGTAAATACACACATGTGACGTCAAAGTCACATCGCAGAAATGCACTTTAAATGGTTTATGCACCCCACTGGCGTCAACTTCTACTTTTTGTAGAAACTTTCTTTTAAAAGGTACATATATTTGTCAACAATAATAACTCATATAAACCGAATGCACTTGATCTAAAACTGCGCGTAAAGTATAATTTTTTTTTAATTTTTAAAAAACTTTACGAAGAACCTTAATATTTAAACATTTTAAAAGGGGGCCGGCATATATATATGAATTTTCGAAAAATGATCAATTTTAACTTTTTTATGTTTTTTACATGTACAAATATTTCTGCTTAAAATTATACATGATATAAGGAAATACGATAATTAGAAGTATTTTTATTTCTTTTTTAAATGAAGCTACTCCTTGACGCGCATCAAATGAACTCTGCTAAAAGCACCTGTAATTTCCCTTGCATTAGTTTCTGGTGAGCGCAAATCCATAGGATGTTTAAGTGGTAAAATTAAATTGTATTGGCAATATCCAAAAGTGTATGGGTACACGTCTTTTGTTCAAATGAGTCAGTTAATAACACCATATGATCAGTGATTCTAAAAACTACATTTGTGGAATTAAAAATGCTAAAATTAGAGGTAAATATGGCTCTTGCACAGTTCAAAATGGGTTATGTAGCACTCTTAAGGATTTTAAAACGTTGGAATATTGAAACAAGTTATAACTGTGTGCCATGCTTCAAAAAGTTAGATGCACGTTAAATTCGTTTAGCCAAACGAAAGCATTTTGAGATACTAAAAAAAGGCTAAATTGTTAAAAATAATGGGGGGAAAATTAGGAGAGCTTTTTGAAGGAGCAGTGGGTAAAGAAAATGCTTCCTACGCTTCTGGAAAGTACTAAGAAAAGTAAATGCTCAAAATTTACAAATTTTTTCTTTAAAGCCTGTTTATTCAAAATGTAATATTTTTTCCTTTATGTACCTTTTTTTCTCAAATACTACTTATTATATAATCCTCAAATTTTCAGTGAGCATACTTTTAACATGCTTACATATTTTAATGGAGGGGATCATATATATCTAGCAAACTCTTTTAGATAAAGCTTTTTTAAACTAAATTTTAGGGGGGGGGGGAATTGTACATTTTTTGAAAATTCATAATTACTTTAATTTTAAAATAAACCCTTCGTTAAAGTTTTATTGGCAGTACACATAATCTGCTGCAAGAATTTTATCCAGGAGAAGTAAGTAGTTTCTGAGAAAAAGGTACATAAGCTTACGTGATTTAACATGGGCTCCTATGCAAGTGCCGGAACCTCTTAACCCAATTATCAAATTGGAAATTTTATCTAAATTTTACAAGTAGAACAAGAGTACAAGTCTTAAGTCAATTTTGAATTCAAAGGAGAACACGTGACTTCATTTATCATGCGACCCTCAAGAATGTAGCCCATTATACAGTAATTTAATTAAGATTATTAATTATTGTGTACTTTTGCATCAACTTCCCTTTCGCGAGTAAAGTTTATTTGAATTTTTATAAACTGAATGTATTTAAGGGTTTTGATACTTCAGTATACTGCCATTATTATGTAATGTTTAATATTATGTAATCCTATGTATTTTTGTTCAAATATTTGTCAATGTACTAAGAAAGACCCGCAAATATTTGCCTATTTGAACTTTTATAATTTCAATTAATTTCTTAAATGATTATTTATTTTGTTAATTCTTATTATCCTTTAAATTTTCATCCCGAACTTAAAAAATTAAAATAAAGTTTAAAACCTTATCTCTTCGAAGAAATGTTTATACTGCGGTACTTCTCTCATGATATAGCTCAGATTCATACAGTTCTTTTTTCATTTATATTATTAACAACACGAAAGAGTAAATAAGAAATTTGCAATACAGCTACTGCAATTGAAATTAATATTTAATTTATATTTTTTTCCGCAACATTGCAAAAAAAAGTCAGATAAATATAAAGTACTATGTTGCTGTAAAAATGATTTATCTATATATAAGCTTAAGACGTTTATAGAAATAAGCAAAAAGAAAATTGTAGGTTAATATTTCAGTTTATTTTTTTTAAAGTATTTTTGTAAATTTTGAACCGAAATTGCTTAATTATAGAAACTTCGTGGGGGGGGGGCTGCTTTTAAGAAACTTCTGAACTATTTAAGCGACCCTTATTATGTAATTCAACAAATAAACCATTTTTAAACAATTTACTGAAGAACTTATATCCTAATATCTTTAATACCTGATCTTTTAAATGTTTTTTTTTTCATTACACAGCTCAACGAAAATATTTTTTAACGAAATCAAAAACTATCGCTGACTATGTAAATGTAAGATATTCTTCCTAATAAATATATCAAGAAAAATGCCGGAAAGAGAACCAAAATTGAAATCCATCAAGACTTTCGGAATGATCAGCAGAATTTTACCCACTTTTCCAATACGTTTTAGATGCTTAGATATGACTTATCTACCAAAAAGCCACTTGCCGTTCATTATAATTCTTCCAGCACTCTTTCATTGTTCGGTCTTATTTCCTGGTTCGGTCTCTTCGCTTTTCTTCTTCTGTGACATTTGGTTTCCAAATATAGATCGGTAAAAGCAATCAGAGCGACGGTAGATTAGAAAGCAAAACCAAAAATAGCACTTTTACGGATTTCTATTTTTCTTGTTAGCCGAAAAGAAAAGAAGTAAGATATTAAGAACACAGAACGGAGAGAGAGATATTTATTCGATACTAAGTTACACCATGAAACAAAACAAAACAAAAACTCTGAAAGGTAATACTCTTGCCTAAAAATTATGGCTCAGATATTAGATTCGTCGCAGAGTAAGTAAATTGAGAAAATTCAGTATTTCTTAGAATATGTATTTTAATACTACTTATAATATTTTCCAACATAAAACCGAATAAATTAAAAGATAAATTTAGAAGCCAAGAGGTTAGAAGTTTAACCCTTACAGGATCATAAGATTGGTAAGAGAAAGTAGTATGTTACTGTTTATTTTAGTTTATTTATACATAAAATAAATAATCATGGCAATGTATTTGGATCAATGCGTCAATTCAATTTGGACCAATGTGTAGCTTTATTAAACATTTGTTTTTATTTGTTTGAATATACTTTATTTTTGCCAAAAAAAAATTATACTTTTCGAATAGCCCAAAACATGTTAAAAGCACAATAATGTATCATTACACGACACAATAAACAGAAATAAGAATAAGAATGCAGCTCTCGCAAATGTTTTATCATTGACGTCAATTGATTTGACAGTCTTTTTTCCCCCTAAACGTTCCCCGTTTACGTAAATGCGTTTGGCATACGTTCTATTTTGACATTGCAGTAATTTGACATTTGCATTATGTAAAAAATGCAAATATGTTTCTAATTAAATATGACAATCACCAATGTTAAAATGGAAAGAAATGTTTCCGTCGTGAAATTGTTAAAAATCTTTAAAAAAATCCTGACTAAAAATATTGCTTGGATATTATACTTGACACTTTGCAAATTAAATTTACATAGCAGCATTCTTTCGAATATCCATGTTTGGAAGATTCTCCTGGATAAACAACAAAGTTAAAAGAATAGGGAATTTAAAGTTTAAAAAAATGTTGTAAGAAATAAAAAAATTTTAAAAATTATATAAACGAAATCTAAAACATGCATTCAATCACGATGCATAATCTGAAAAAAAAATATAAATTAATCAATCGTGGTGAAAATACATTTGTTTATCTTTATTGTTCATGATTTGAATCAACAGCATACATAATAATATCAAAAATATTTTTGCTGATAGCTGTAGAATACATTTGTGTGATAATTTTTACAATTTTCCTCGTTCTTTTTTATCTAAAATTTCTGAATAAAATGCAGTAGTATTAAAAATACGTAATAATCACGCATTTCCTTTTTACTAATTGTTTCTTTTAAATAAAACTCTTGGTAAGAATATCCTAAGTTTTGACTAAATGAAAAAAAAAATTCATTTTAAAATTGTATATGCTCAAAGGAATTACATTAATATAAACTTTAAAATATGTAGATCAATATAGTTAATTACCTTAATTGTTTGAATTAGAAATTGGGCATTCAATTGCCGTTCTAGTTCTTTTTCTTTATAGAACTATTCCTTTTATTTCAATGGATAAAAAGTTAGTTACTTTTAGAAAATTACCTGGGTGTTTCTTGGTCATTATATTAATTGAAATATTTTGCTTACAATCGAAGAAATATGATGCATTTCTACGATATGTTTTAGAAACCCGCATCGTACCTATTTGCATTGCACGCGCATAGACTGAACTTAACGAAACTTATTATTATTTTATTATTATAATGAAACAATAAATTAAGTAATTCAAATAATATTATCAGACTGATCGCATTGTTCTATCCCCGATGTTTAACAAAAGACAATTAACACTTAGTTTCGAACATAAATAACTTTAATAAACGTCAGGGTCATTGTTTAATTAAAAAAGTTTTTAAAAAATTCTCTTAACTAATATAAAATCATAAAAAGATTATATTTATATATTTTAGTAATATTTATTTGAAATTCAGACCTGTGCTTTAAATTTATTTGTATTTTTATTCTAAAATATATAGTTTTCGAGATGCATTTGTTTACTTTAAACCAGTTGAAAATTTGGATTGGATCGGCTTGATCGTTAACCTCGAGAAAAGTAACTTCATACGCATGATAAGGTATCTGTAACCGAAATCATATTTATCTCATAATATGCTTTTTACAAATTCCTGTAATATGATTTGTATTAAAATTTCATAAAATGTTTTTTACTAGAGTTAAAAATGTTTTAAGTAGAGAAAAGAGTTATATTTGGAATTATAAAAAGTCACATTTTGAAAAAACATTATCCTATTGCATAAGAGAATATTTTTAATTTTTATTCCTAGATGAAGTTCAATACCTAAAAAGAGATAAATGCATACAACTACAGTGCGAAAGCACTATAAATTATGTAATAGTAGATTGTAAATACTGTAAGAGAGACATGAAATTAGAAATGTTTTTCTAATTATTAGAATCAAGGTTTAATATATCTAAAATAGTTCACTGTGTTAAGATTTTGCTATATTTAAGGGTAGAGTTCTCTAAAGTACAAATATTTTAAACATTACTTTATATTACAAAATATGAACTATTATATTAAAATAATTACAATATATTAATTATACTAATGTACTTTAATATTGTAATTACATTAAAATAATTACAATATTAAAGTACATTAGTATAAAATTCTGTCATTTCCACACTAATTAGAGTAGACTGCCCCAAATTCTAAATCCCCCAAAGAATTTTTTTTTTTTTTTACTATCCACTAATATGTTATTATGAGATACCTATGTGAATTTTTTAAGGTATTTTATCATTTTGTACGTATTAATCAAAACAAAGTCGTTATTCACTTTGAAAAGAATGTAATTCTCTTTAATTTAAATAACGAATAATTTTATTTGTTTATTGAAGAATGCCATAAAGCGCACTTTATTTATTTAAGCGTAAGAAGTAAATTATATTCAAGAAAATTACATGCAAAAGGAAGCATTTCTTTTGTTTGCGTTCAAATGAAATATTCGTTTCTTTTCATATTTAAATGAAAGAATTGTCGAAAACCATTTTAAAAAATAAACAATGTATTTGAAAGACTAGTATTTTTAAAAAAAAATAGGGAAAGAAAAAAACTCTACACCTCTCTTCGTTACGACAGTTCGACGCTGTATCATTTGGCCTTGAGCCAATTGTATTATACATTCAAAATGAAACATTGTTTGTTTAAATAAAACTTAAATATTTAAATGAATTACGTTTAATTTACTAGATGTTGAGTAAAGTTGTATCTTAGAAAAATATATCTGGAAAATAAATTTAATCATATGTGAATTTAAATATGTAAAAGCACTTTTAGTGCTTTCAAATATATCAAATTAATATATGTGTGTATGTATTTGAAAAACAATAAAATATTTTCAGAATTCATTAAGATATCTTCAGTTTCTTTTGAGAAATTTAAATCTCAGATAAAACGATGTGAGCTAACAGTTTCGTCAAATTTTTATTTATTTTTATTGTAGTTTTGATAATAAATACATTAATGTGTCCAAAATATAGTATTTCGTAAAAGTAAACAAAGATCTCATGGGAATATTTTGATTAAATTTTATACATATTAAATAAAATATAATGAAAAAATAGATTGAAAACTGTTTATATTTTCGCAATTGTAATATTTTTTTCTTTTTTCAAGTTTTCTTCAAAAATTTTACAAAAAATTTGCTTTTATTTCCTTATATAATTTTGTTTCTTTTTCGTGGCGTGTTTTTCTGCCATTTTATATTTCCTACCTGTGAGCTTTTTATATTATTCCAATAAATATTCAAAATAATCTTGTAATGATATTAAATTTCCAGAAGCTTTTACTTTAAAATGTACGAAAGATTTATTTTCTTTTTTAATGTTTTACATTTCATTAAAGGGAAACAAATATGTAATCTTATAGAATATTTAAATTTCTAAAGATGGTTTAAGTGTAAAATAATGTATGCAATTAAGTCTAATTTTTGGTTATATTGAATGTGTCGTAGTAGAGTTGTTACATATTCTCTCTCTCTCTCTCTCTCTCTCAGTTAAAGTAAATATAATCTAAAAGGAAATACGTATTGTGAAATTGAATTGTCTTAATGTTTTTTAATACGGATATATTAAATTAGATCCCATTTCTAAATATAATATTGTATTTTTAAAAAAAGTTATTTTTATCATAAATTCCAACAAAAAACGCAATGAAATCAATTATAATAAATGGTCTCCAAAAAATAAAAAATTATTAAAAAAATATTGTATTATCTTTTTATATTGTTAATAGATGGGATAGTTCATCTTTTTTTTAAGTTTCTCTTAAATTTAGTTTCTTAATTCCAAAGCTATAGTTAAACAAATACATTGTAAAACACAAAGAAGAGCTTTTCAGTTTTGTAACAAAAAGCGCAATTCATTAAAACCTATAAAATCTCAAGTGGATACAAAATACTATAGAAAATTGTGAGATTCAATAAAAAATGGTAAATTTATAATCATTAATGAACACTTCGCTTCACTTCCAGGACTTGCGACAGTGTCAGACGGCTGATTCAGTGTCTAACAAATATTATACAACATGTCGTATTAAAGTAATTCAACATACAATCCATATGTATCACTATTATTCACAGTGGCATGTGTGTGTGCCTTAAGTTTTCTTGAGGCCTTGTGCCCCTATACAAAAGTACTCCCCACCTGTGACCCTTTTAAATAGATAATACATAACATACGTTGTTAAATACTCATACAAACGGTGACCCGTAAGAAATAAATGTGCATAACTTTATAATTAGACCAGTGCTTCTCAAACTTTCAACATTTGCGACCCAATATTCAATCATAATTTTCATCGCACCCCTCCATACAATAACAATGCATTTAATTCAATAATACTATACTTGACGCTAAAGCTACAATACGACTTTAATCTCTTCAGTGCCACCGGCGTATATAACATCTCACTTAGCCAAAGCGTTAACTGCCTCGGTCGTATATAAACATCTTTCCGAAGTACAATCTTCTCTGTGCACTGCTATCTATAAAATTATTCTGAAAGTTTTGGAATGAAATAAATGGACCTTAAAAGTGTTTGCGAAGGTATTGATTCATCCCCCCTCCCAAATACATCCCATACGCGCCCTACGTGAAAAACGGTGGCACTAAGGAGTGAATCACGTAACTTTTAATCGACAGTTAAGGGATAATTAAAAGCCGTAAAAATTATCAAGATAAGTGTTATTTTTTTGTAAAAATTTTATATAAGACAAACCCATGGAGTCAATGGTAATTTTTAATTTTGTTCTAAACTTAGTATTGTTAAATTAATTATAAAATACATTGGTGCAGTACTCATACATTTAATAAATGCATTATATCAGTGCAAATGTTTATTTAATATTTTATTTTGTCAAATGTATTTTGTTTATTTACTTTCAGTAAATTAATAACTTTTTTTAATAATCATTTGTTTTCGAGTTTTCAATATGCTCGCGTCCTGCTCGTAGAGTTATCATGCCCCCTAGAGGGGCGCGCCCCATAGTTTGAGAAACACTGAACTAAACCCAAAGCAGCTACCGTCTTTCGACTAAATGAGTAATTGTGGTGTATGGTGGTAGGTCTTGATCTAGACTAAATTATCATGACATATCCGATGGACATGACATGATAATTCAGTCTCACAGCTGTTATCAGTTAGCATAAAATTAAGAATTTCCAATTTTTTAGAGAATATATCCGGGAAAAACAGTTGACGATTAAAATAAATCGGTTCATGAGGTTTTGAAACAAGAACGGCACGAGACCTTAGAACATGGCCTAGTTGGCCGATGCCTTAACACCATCCCTGATTATTCATATGTAATTAAGTTTAGAACAGAAACGTCATTTAAAGAATTCATTATTTATATGCTGAGCAAAACCATCGGTCTCAATTTTAGTAGACAAACAATCTCTCTCACTCACACACATTCAAATAATTATAATTAATACAGTGTTTACAAACAAAAAATTGTTAATTTTTAATTTTATTTCCTAAATAATCCCGACTGGTTGCGACAACTTTTTTTTTAAATGGAGATATGGGGTATTTTTTGTTATTTTTAGATTTGTTTAGTACATCTTAAGAAAAATATGTCAAAATTAAGAAAAGAAAAAGAAATTATTAGCACTAAAATGGTAAAAATTGACAAAAAAATGGCATAAACGCGGCCCATTCTGTACCAAAGGTTTATGAAGAAATTTTCAATTTTTTCATTCTAATGTGTTGCTATTTTATTCATTTTTAAAATGACCTTCAGGATAAGAGATATTTTCATTTGTACAAAAACTAGAGTACTTTATCTCAGTTATTATATGAAATTGCTTTAGAAAACAGTGATTATATTAACATAAGGCACTGTTAATTTTGTAATAAAACAGGGATTGATGGTCTGTAGGTTAAAACAGTTCTACTATTACATCGAACTTTCAGAAAAAATTCAGTTCATTATTTTCAAAACTTTTTAGCAATCGCTGGCCCCGTTTGAGTATTTGAAAAAAACATATTTCGAGTAAAACGCGTTTTATAATATGACATCTTGCTTAAAGTAAAGACATCTGCTTTTACTACAACACTTGTAGTTTTTGTTCTAGCGAACGGAAAATGATAAACTTGGTATTTTTATAAAGCTAATAAGATAACGTATAAAATAAATCATAAAAAAATTGTGTATTCTTGGCA